>PVJI01008266.1:0-72232 GCA_004026765.1 Micronycteris hirsuta | reverse complement strand
AACAGATCTAGGTAGCTGAAGTCTCCAACTTACCACGTTATAAACTAAAATGCAGAGTAGGCAGACTGATTCTTTATCTGAGCACCAAACCTCTCTCATTCTTCATACATTATCAGCTGGGTTTTATCACATAATAAACAAAATGAAGACCATACTGTTTCATTACAAAATACATGCAAATAAAAAATAATCGGAGGTTTTGACAAGTTTGTGTCAGTGAGGAGAACAAGTAAAACCATCATTCCCTGCTTTGAAATTTTCTCTAACACATGCCTGCCATTTAAGTAAAATTAATCACGCTTTTAAGGCAATCAGTTCAGAATTAAACTAATATCTTGAGAAGTACTTGAGTGAGATTTCTGCTTGTCATTCTCCCGTATGTCTAGTGCTTGGTACAGAGCTGGACATGCTGCAGATTTTTCTGGGGAGAAAACATTCTTAAAATAGAATATATCAGAAGTTGAGGATAAGCATCCTATGAAACACTTAGGGTACACACATAGGTGGTCTTGAAATTGAGTGTTAAAATTCACATTAGCTAAATGTTATAGTGATTGGAGAATATAAAGATAAAAAATCTCAGAACACCTTTTGGTTTTGATAGCTTACTATCAAATGACAGAGGCTTACATTAGGCCCAGAGAGTTTAATTTCCCAGAAATAAATGAAGAATTTGACAAATCCTTTACTAAAATGTTAGCATGGCCAAAAACCATCTGAAAAGCACTTTCCTAAATGCTTTTAATAAACTGCTCACCCCAGTAGCAATTGAACTGCAATAAAAAAAAATATGTGGAAGAAAATTCATCTAATGCACTTCATATAATAGAACTGTTTAGCTGCTCAGACAGCGTCGGTGTGCAGGGTGCAGTGCTTATTCTTTTCCATTTCAGTGTTTCTGCTCGGTGGGAGACCAAGGCCTGTTTTTAATCAAACTTTTGTTCTTCCACATTCACGTCTGTGCAGTTTCTAGAGCTTCACAAATGTCCTGAGGACATTAGTACAAAGCTATCATTTCTGAGAATTTAAAGTGTCATTTCCTTTACAAATTCTATAGTTTTAGCTCTCTCTTTTATGGTACAGTTCTTATTTCTGTCATCTGAAAATAAAAACTTTAACTTGCAAAACACACACATTCTAAGTTCAATTACACATTAACCCTCTTTTTAGTCTCCTCTCAGGATATTATTCTATCCATTCATTTTGTGAAAATTGTACATTGCCACTCAGCTCTGATCACTGGTATAGATTTTTCTTTTTTGACTTTGAACTTGGACAAAAAAATCCCATGCAGTGTATTTCATACTCCAGGCTCTTTCCACATATATCCTATTTAAACTGTTTACATTGAGATTTTTCTTTTATGAGCCTCCTTTTAGGAACTTTGGTTTATGCAATTCTACAATCATGACAATAGAACATATTTTTAAAAATTCACTTGATAGAAACATTTTTCTCAAAGAATTAAATGTCTAGAAGAGTAGGCCAGAGATTATAAAATGATATTCAGTGTGCAATAAACTGAAATACCCCCAAATGCAAGTTTTCAAAACCTGCTAACTAAATACAAACCAAGTACAAGAAAATATCTTTTAAAGGTACCAATTGGAATTGCTATGGAATTGTAGTGTTACTCTGTTTTAAAAGATGCTCCCATCATTAGTTTTCAGAAATACTGAATGCTTATGAATTTTAACTTCTGCTGTATGACAACCATGTGCCGGTGATTTCATCTTTACAATAAACACACAAAGTTATTACCCCATTTTATATGTGAGAAAATAAGATTCCAAAAGATCACACAGTGAGGAAGATGAGCTGGTATTCAAGTCCAAATAAGACTCCATAAGCAAAATGAGTATCTATCTAATCCAAACACTGAGTTTACTAAATGCTGAAACATTAGTTCCCTTTTCAGCAGGCAATAAATAAAACTAACAAAGCATTTGTGTATGGTCATTAATAGTAATATAGTACAATTTCAAAATCATACAGTTTGCTTTGAAAATATATTTTGAACTCCATACTATGAAGTGTTGAAAATTAAATTATATCACACATAACCATGAAAGAGAATACAGCATAAAAAGTGATAAAAATGGTAAAGAAAGTGCTGTAGAGTAATTGGCATATATACTTGGTATTACTTTGTTTTCTTTTGAAGGTTTTACCTCAGAACAGAAAATACCTATGTGCTATTTGGAACAAGTCCTTTTCAAATCCTGTAAGGACATACAGTTAATTGAAAGAAAAAGTAGGCTTTAAAAAAGAACCAGTGCACATGCTACCACATGGAGGAGCCTCGAGGACGTTCTGCTAAATCAAATACGCCAATCCCAAAAAGACACTGTGTGATTCCACTTGTGAGCGGCGTCCGGTGCAGCCCAACGCACAGAGCGGAGGCTGCCAGCAGGCGGGGAGGAAGGGGAAGGGGAAATCCCACCGGCGAAGACCCCACTTTGTGAGATAAACATCCGGGGCCGGGCTGCACACCGTGCTCGCCCTCAACACTGCGAACTGTGCGCCTGAGGTGGGCACGGTGGTGGGTTTGGTTGTGAATATTTCACCACAACGAAAAATAAAAAAATTTAAAGGAAAAATGAACTGTTTTTAACATAGTGATGCTGTTGTTATGCTTTAAAAACAAAACATTTAAATACATACTAATAGACTGATGTTTGCAGGTTGATGGTTATTAATTCTACTATTGTATATATTTCAAATTTTCCTCAAAATAAAATAGAACAAAGTATTACTCTTCAAAACAGAGGAACCAATAAGGAAACAGAATTTCCCAATCAAGAAAACAAGCTATTGCAAAAACATTTTATTATAGTTTGAACATGTAAAATGTAATAACATTTTAGCGCAACTGATAAAGGTGACACACCACCTATTTCACCTGGAAGATGCCAAACACTAGATACGGTTTACTGGGCTTGCATTAGGAAACTATATGGAGAAAATTATGTAAGAGTCTAAAGTTTGCTATGAAAACAACATATTTTTATTCAAGTAACCAAAAGTCAAAAAAAAAACAACAAAAGGCAAGTCCCACAAACTCTGTCTGTAACTGTATAATCTCCATGTAGAAAAACTACGAAGTGACACTCTGAACAGCAGACCCACAACCAACTGGGTCCTCAAACCAAGAGTAACTAAATTATGGAGTCACTCACCCAAAAAAATTGTCTTCCTGCAGAGTATTTCAGCTGAGCCAATTTCAACAATATTATTCTCATTTCCAAGAAACTGTCTTTCCTGATATTTAAAATCACCAAAGATAAAATGTACAAGAGCTTGTTGAAGTAAAAAGAGAAATCACAAATACTCCAAGCATAATTTACATGTGAAAATGAATGAGGACATTTCATCTACAGATCTACAAAGCTAAATAAATAACCCATTACACACAGAATCCAGGCACACAGAGCTCCACCAGGCGGCTCACCGGTGCAGCGGGGCTCACTCTGAGCAGCAGCGGTTCCCACTGCCCGTCATCACCGCACTTCCCCCGGGGTTTGCATTTGTATATTATCTAAGTCCTGGGATGTCGATAACAAAATAAGGAAAAGCCAAAAGGATAATGAATCTAACACCCCCTAAACTCTTCCAAAACAACATATGAAATATGAATAAACCAAGCTCTGAGTTTTTAGTCACAAGTCCTTTCAACTTATACTAGTGCCTTCATTAGTACCTACACTGAACTTCCTGTAATTCGCTTTCCCATTAAAAAATAGAAGAAAACAAAGGAAAAAAGCTCTTGTTTCTTAAATGTACAGTCTTAGAAAAGTGGTACTGTTTCTTTTTAAAAACAATTTTCTCTGCTAAAAAAATTATACTGTTGTGGTCATCTGATAATAGATTAAGTCATTTTGGCAAACAGATTAATTTGCTCTCATTTTTAATAATAAAAATGATAAACTATTATCATGGCCATATACTTTTTCAGAACTTACACCACCATGGAGGCAAATGTGTGTAGAATATTTTTAATAAACCTTAATTAGATCACAACTGAATTTTCTTAAAATATATTTTCAAGTGCTCAAGAATATTAAAGTTTGGGGGGAAAAAATACAAGCATTTCCTCCTTCTGAGATTCTTTGATTAGGATAAAAGACTTAGCGTAAGCCCACAGGAATGGTCTGCAATAAAGAAAAACTAGGTCAGTGTATAATAACTTCTGTAAACTGTAGCTTAAAAGCCAAAACATTCTGAGCCAAGTAAGAACCTTCTTCAGGGGTAAGGGCTCTGTGTTCAGTTCTTTAATGTCTACGTTCTCAACATGTTCCAGTCCCGAAATGTTCGCACACTTACTAACAGTAATAAGCAAATATGTCAAAAAAGAAAATTCCCAAACATGATTCTTTCAATCACAGGTCTCTCTTTGGTAAGAAACAGACCACCATTTACTTATATTTTCTCTCATCTGTAGAAGAGAGGGAGATTCAATGTAATGAACTTGATAAGGAAACCCTGTTTGTAAATGTTAGGTTAGAGGGCAAAGGGTTTGCACCACGCCCTTTACAAGAAGACTGGACAACAGAGGATTTCCTTACATGTAGCTTTGGCGGAAGACAGTAACTGTCCATCCCAGAGCCAGAACAGGGCATGTCCTGTAAACAGAAGGACCTGCCTGTGAACAGATTAGTCAACCTGTAGGAATTTTGCTATCCAATTAAGGGTGTTCTTTAGATAGGAAACATGAATAATATGCTATTATGAAAATATGGTAGAATATTTCCCATGAAACTGTCATAGAATCCATGGAGAATTAAACAGGCTTACTTTACACATTTTCTCATTAAGTAAAATTGAAAATAACCTATCTAACAATATTACTTGCAATTCCAGGAAAAAAAATTCCAATGCAACCTAATACACACACATTAACAAACTTCAGAGAATACATATTCTATCCCCCTAAGCAATCCCCACCAAAAGGAAGCTGGTCTTACCCACTGTGAGTAAACAACAATGTTCATTGTATCTGGATCCACATCAAAAGACCTGCTAAATCCCACTGCAGTAGAAAAAAATGCTACAAATAAGCACCCAAAATTGACCTAACAATTTCTACTCACTCCTACTTCTCCAGGATATTTTTTAAGAGAGAAGGAAGCAAGCATTCCTTGCAACTTGACTGGCAAAATCTTTACCTGACTAATTTTAAAGCCTATACTAGATACCAGAGTTATGGAATGCCCAAATCAGCAGCAACTCAACACTGTTATTTTTGCAAAGAAAGGTAATTATATAATTCCATTCTCCCAGCCAATAAACTGAGAATAAAGCCATGTAACTTTAAAAATGGCTATATTTGTAGGATTAAAAACTAGCACCAATTGTTTGTTTATTCTGAGAAACATTTAGAAATTAACATTTCCTAACAATATGGACAAACGAGAGAGTGAATAATAACAGAATAACCTCCAAACAATACTGCATATGGATAACCACTAAGTAAAATAATCTGCTCGGCTCATTTCTAAAGCCATTGTAGGTTTGCCCAGTTTGGAAATGGCATGCCTCATTGCTGAGCTAATACACCTAACTCCCCCCAAATGTGTAGAGCTTATTTTATTTTGTGACTAGGCAAACAACCTGAAAAGATGTTTTTAAAAAGCAAGCTATCACAAAACAACCTATTGTTGGAATAGTTTTCTACGCTGTCTTTTAAGGGGAATAAAACTCCATCAAACCAAAGTATGAAGTGCCTAAAGGAGAAACAGGGGCAGACTCAAAAAGAACAGCGTCAGTTCAAGTCCACACAGCCCTTTAATCCATTCCGTTTATAGCAATACTGTGATGAACATCACACAATGACTCTTACTTCTTCCCCAGACTGCAGCCATTTTTTCCCACTGCATAACAGGTTTTAACTCTTCAAATGGTTCATATCAACTTTCTGCTCCCTGAATTTACAAATCATTGGATGTCACGTTTCCTTAACTGTTTCATTTTTAAATTTTAACTAAAACTAAAATTAAATCTAAAAAACCAAACAAACCAAAAAAACCCCAAAGGTTCTTTAAACAGCAAGCACACACTAGCAGCAGGGTTTGAAGAGAGCCCACAGAGGGCTATCGGGGGCAACTACCAAACCAATTCTATAGCCAGCCCTTGTTAGAAAACTTCTTTTATAAATAAACTTCTTTCATGATCAATGAAATCAAAAGATGGAGATTTAATCTCCACCTAATAATAAGTAGCTGCTCAGAACATAGGTTGAGTGTATTGAAATCATACTGCTTCTCTGAAAAAAGAAAAAATATTCTAGGTAGCCATTCCATTAACAAAAGGCCATGCCACATTCACCTCACCTTTTGATCTCTAGGTACTAGCATTACTCAGCAGAACCTTACCGAAGAAAATTGGTTGGTGAACCTACCAAACAGGAGTCTCAGGTCCCCTAATTTTTATAGTCGTTTTAGTAAACATAAAATTTGAGCTGCTTGAACAATGAAGCTTGTAAAGTGCATTAGGTATAGAAACACAACAGAAGGGCTAAACTCAGTAAGACTTTAAGGGACTTGATGTCACCAACAGGGCAAAAAAACAACATTATGGTTTTCTCTTCAGATTTTATTTGAAATCTAATCCAAATTGTCAAAGCTACAAAATGGGGGAAGACATCTGTATTAGTTTTGCTAAGTCACAGCATCCTAAAACAAAATACTACTACTGCCAGCAGATCCATTGTACACATTTCTGATGAAATTCATCACAATAAAAATTTCATCTTGAAAACAGCCACAACGAAAGTAATTTACACAATATAAAACAATGACAGGTCTACAGATGCAGTTACTCATGAGTGTACACATGCGTTCACAGACAAATGAACAAAAACCCCAGGAATGCTCTTTCATTTAAAAAAAAAAAAAACAACAACAAAAATAAAACAAGACCATTCAGGCACAAAACAAAATCGCATTTCCAATAAGTGACAGCATCTTAAAGTTTTATGTCAGTGTTTGTTTTTCTTTGACTTTTTATGAGACCTGTGTGGAGATCGGGACTGGGATCTGGATTTCTTCCCTGATTTTTTAGGGGATCTAGACCGTGATCGCCTAGACCTTTTAGGTGTCCTTGAACCAGATGGTGATCTGAGGAAACAAACAAAAACAATTTATCACAGTACTCCTGTGATTCAAACTGACTTGTTAAATTCTCTACAATGAGCTTTAACAACAAACGTCAGTGAGATACAAAAGGCTGTCGACTTCCCAGATTTATATTTTGCCCACTCTGCGCACGCGTGTGCACACACACTCTCTCTCACACATTTTGTACAGACTGCTGAGCCTTACCATACTGCTCTACTGAATCAAAATCCTGAGGTGGGGAGTGGGGACTTGCAGTTTTAACAATTTCCCCGAGTTACTGATACACCCCCACGTTTGAACCTCTAAATCCACAAGAGAAAGTTCAAAACGGCATCTAATACCATTCACAAAGTTTTGAACACAGACAGCTTTGCAGCCTATCTTCTTGAGGGAAAGGCCCCAACTATCGCAGTAACACTCAAGGGAACCACTTAAGAGAGCATTTGTGAGCACTGTTCATGAAGATAGCCAGAACAAATAAATAAATGCATCTATATGTATACATATATACATATACACAAGTACTTATCTATTTTGTAAAGATTTTAGTAAAATGCTTACAATAATGAAGTTTTAGCTCTCAAGGAAATAGCACCAGATAAATAAAACATTTCTGAACCACGTTTCTGGAACTACAAGGACAAAGCATCCACTAAATTATACACTGAAATGGTATTTATTTTCATAAGTCTCTACCCAAGAACATGCTATTAAGATTGTAGGAGGAATAGGAGGAGATGCATTTTTCTTTCAGCCTTGAGAAAAATCAAAGAATATTCTCTAGAAACTAAAGAAGAACACAATGAAAAGTAAAGCAGCTATCCCTATTTCAAAGGAAACACTGGAAACTCTTCCTGGTCTTTACTTGTTGGAAGCCTTCTTGTGCTTTAGTCACGAGATGTGTATGGGGAGGTGGGAAGGCATACTCTAAAATGAAAGTACCTCTCTTTGGTTATCTGAAATATTTTTTAAAAAATGGCTACCAACCAAATTATTTTCAAAGGCTTGTGGAGTGACAAGGAAATTGGTGTTTGAAATACTGCAACAACGACTTGCATTTACCTTTTGGCCTTTTTGCTAACGTCTCTAGGAGAGTCTTTGTGAGATGACCTGGACCGGGAGCTCTCCTTATGAGATCTCTCTGAGCGCTCGGACCGCTCCGACTTTGGCGACGGGGACTTCGCTCGTCTACCACTGCTACTGCGGGATGGGCTAGGGGACGTACTGTGTCGCCTTTTCCTACGGAACAAAGCCCCCAGAACAGTCCATATGTGAGCAAAGGATCAGATATTCAATTTCTTCCTAGTAAATTAGCTATTAACTCCTACTAGTTTACACTACCTTCATTTCGCTAACCTTAGTGATGTTATCTTCCAACAGCATTCTAAGCCCTTTATACCAAGAACCAATTAAGTCTTAAAGACAGACTGATCAAGACAAAAACTGAATTCAACTAAACTGGGTCTTCTTTTCCTATGAGAGAGATTATGGAGACCCTGGACAAAATTTCATTAAGGCCTCTAATCAGTTAAGTTTTTAAATACTAAACTTTTACTGTGGATTATATAAGAAAAAATGGGGCATCATGTTGGCAGGTTACTCTTAAATGGTTGGGGGAAGGAGGAAGGAAAAAAGAAAATCAGGCAAAAGTAGAAATATCTAACATTTGGGGAACATGGATGAAGGATATTGGAAGTTCTTTATACTATTCATGCAACTTTTCTGTAAATCTGAAATAATATCAAAATAATGATAAAAAAGTAATAGATTTACTATTTAATCAATAACTATGCTATTTGTAACTATGTGTAGAGTGACTAAGCCAGAATTTTATTTGCATTCATTTGGTTTTTATTAGGAAAAAAGTTAACTGTTAACTGAAGCAATTTTCACTAATAAATCAGAGATTTAGGGACTATTCAAGTAAAAATAAAAACTACAAGAGAAGTGACTGTTACTAGAATGAAGACAAAGTGAGGAACAAGTCCTCAGTCTATGCACACGATCTCCTTTCAAGATAGGACTGGGAGACTCCATTTATAGGTAGCAAACTCGGCACAGAAGGAACACTCATACTGGAAGCACGAGAAAGATGTAGCAAGCTGTTTAGTAATTTAAGCCTTACGTTTGATACCTTATATGGTAACTGAACTCTTAGCTAAGGTACCCTATGAGCCATGTAAGGGGATAAAAGGATGATGTTCCAGTTAACTAAGCCAAGTGCCAACTAACTGTCCCATTTCTCAGCTAATTCTGCCTCCTGTAAGTAGGAGCCAAACATGTTTATCGTGAAAAAATACTTTTCTAGTTTGTTGGAATCGGTGATGAAAATATTACAAAATGGTACATCACTCTAAATCCTAAAACCAATATAGGTACTAAATGAGAAATGTCATACCTTTCTTTCCTTGTTGGAGTACATTCATCTTTTTCCTTCTTGTCTTTGGAGCGAGATTCCAATTTTTCTTTATCCTTCTTATCTCTTTCTCTTTCTCTTTCTAATTCTTTCTCTTTTTCCTGTTTTGGTTTTTTTTTTAAAGAATATTCAGTCATTAAAAAACACCAACCTGGGTTGATCTCATTTACGTAATATTTTCTCCTCTATTGTACTTAACTAATTTTAAATTAGCACTGAATGTACAATACCATTTTAAAAAATATTTCCTACTCTTTCAGAAAGTCATCTCTTCTACTTACCTTGCATATTAACAGTGATACCAGAGACAGTTGCTAAATATTTACCAAGTGCTTATCATAGACCAGGCAATTTACTAAACAACTTTCCATATACCATTTCATGTGTTCCTTTCAAAATACCCATAGGAACAGCATTTTCATCCTAGTTCTAGAGATGAAAATTGCGACTCGGAAAGGTTAAGTACCATGCCCATGGTCACACAGAATGAAGTGTGGATTAGAGCTCAAGCTCTAGAACTAAGGCCCCTAACTTCTACCTGTACAGTGCTGTCTCTCCCTCTACAAAGAACCTGGAGAAAAACTAACAATACACTGACCTTGCCGTCTCAGACTGCAATAAAATAGTGGCACTACTAATTGCACAGCAAGTTGATTTAATCAAAAGAGAGCTATTACCAATACAATAGACTGAAAAGAAGCAACAGCTAATTACAATAATCATCCATCAGAAAATCTTATTAGTGAGAGACAAGTTGCAACTGTATTGGAAATTTTAAATCCTACTTTATGAAAGTAAAAACCGACTATGTGACCATACAATTATATTAACAGAGAAAAACTTATTTCCTTATCTTCAGATACTACAATTGCCACTTCTCACTTGAAATTATAATTTCTGTTGATTATACAATTAAAGGAGTGGCTACAGACAATGACCCCACAGGGCCAACTCAGATCTTCACTAAAAGGAATTTCATTTTTCTGATTTGTAAGCGTCAAGAAAGCTATCTGATAGCTGATAAGAAGCTTCTATCAGATATTGGAAAATGTTTCCTACAAAGGGCCAGATAGTCAATATTTTCTGCTCTGCAGGCCACCCAGTCACTGTCGAACATATTCATCTCTTCCCCTGGAGAATGGCTGTGATCCCTACGTTTATTTACAAAAATTAGGTCATGGCTATGGTCTGCTGATTCCTCACAGACACCTTCAAGAAACACAGCCTCCTCTCCAACTGCAATCTGGAATGCAGGAGGACTAAAATGGTAATTCATGTAGCACTGCCATCAGGATCAGCAAGCATCCTGAAGTAGTCTCCCATAAAGATCAACACGTGCCACCATTTCCAAAGGGACTCATGTGGTACAGATACATAGCATCTTTTACAAATCTCATTTATCTTTATTCAAAATACATCACTTAAACTGATGCTGAGGAGACTAACTTCCTCTGGTGATGCATGGATGTATTTTCCCCATTGAAAATTTACAGAAATCAAACTATAGTTAAAATACTTAAAATATTATAAACATTTGTATTCAATAATAAAATGTAGTAGTATCTATTACCTAACTCACAATCCTGCAAAGTTGGGACTATCGACCCAATTTCACAGAGGAAAAGCAGGCTTTACAAGAACACAGCAGAGTGGTCCAAGGGGTCCACAGGTCGGTGCAGCGTCAACAGTGCTTCACCGTGCTGCTGCTCCCAGCGCCAGCCCACACCATTAACAGCTCTGTAGTGACTGTAATCTCCCTTCTAGCTTCTTCCTACTTCGCTTTCTGTATCATCTTTTTTATGACAGTCAAGATATAGCTGTCACAATAAAATTCCTGGGTTCTCCCAATGATTGTTACATGGGTTGTTCTAAAACTCCGACATATTTTTTAGTGTGCAAGAATATCAGGTCCCTCAAAAGTTCAGAGTTCACTGATGAAGTAGGCTACCACTTGCTGTCCCTCCTTGACAAAAGAAAGGAGTCCTAAATGAACTTTCTCGACCCCAACTTCCATCTTTTTGTCTCTATGCCACTTCTCATGGTTGCTGGTGTCTCGTTGTCACAAGTACTCTTCCTACAGAGTCTTCCAGTTTCAAAGCATACTCTTAGCAAGATTTTCTTGTTTATAGGTAGCATTTACAATAAAACATTATGCTATGAACCTAACATTTTTCCAAGTTGAAATAACTATAATACATCAAATTTCAAATGTTCTGCCCTGGCTGGTGTAGCTCAGTGGATTGAGCGCAGGCTGGGAATCAAGGGGTCCCGGTTCGATTCCCAGTCGGGGCACATGCCTGGGTTGTGGGCCAGGTCCCCAGTGAGGGCCATGTGAGAGACAACCATACATTGTTGTTTCTCTCCCTCCCCCGCTCTCTAAAAATAAATAAATAAAGTCTTTAAAAAACAAAAAAGTGTTGTCATAGAATTGTTTAAAAAAAAAATTTCAAATGTTCTTAATTGTCTACCAGTATCCCATTATTTACACATGCAAAGATGTAATCTGAAATATATTTTCCTTAATACACCAATATACCATTACTCTAGGTAGTCAACCAAGTTAACTTTGGAAAACACATTATTGACATTTAGTCCTTACTCGTTGAAGTAGTTTATCTCTGTAGTGTTCTACTTGCTCCTGAAAGCTCTGGCCTGGTTTCTTGGGTCTTTTTCCAGATTCCAATTCATCCTGAAACTTCATAACTTTGAGCTGTGAAGTAAGAGATGAATTTTTTTCAATACTATAGCTTCTCAAATACTGCTTTGCTCCTTTTTAAAAAAAAATACCATACGAAAAAAAAAAAAAAAAAGCCCTGGCTGGTGTAGCTCAGTGGATTGAGCGCGGGCTGGGAACCAGACGATCCCGGTTCGATTCCCCGTCAGGGCACATGCCTGGGTTGCAGGCCGGGTCCCCAGTGAGGGCCATGTGAGAGGCAACCATACATTGCTGTTTCTCTTTCTCTCTGTCTCCCTCCCTTCCCCTCTCTCTAAAATAAATAAATAAAAATTTCTTAAAAAAAAAAAATACCATATGACCTCACTTATATGTTGGACTCTAATGAACAAAATAAAATGACAAACAAAAGAGAAACAGAGGCACAGATACCCGGAACAGACTGACGGCTGTCAGAGGTGAGGGGGAAGGGGGACGGGATGAAAGAATGTGAAGGGATTAAGTAAGAACAACATGTACACAGCACCCAGAGACACAGAGAGCAAAATGCAACACACAGGCAACAACACGGTGACGGCCTGAGGGAAAGACGGATGGGGACAGCCGAAGGCGGACACGGGGAGGAGAATGGGGGCAGAAAGACACTTTGCTTGGGGCAATGGGCCATGACACAGTGTGCAGGTGATGTTTCACTGAGTTGTAGATTTGAAACCTGTACCCCAATAAATTCAATTTAAAAAATGTCTTTTATTTGAAAAAGTGTGTAAAAAGAAAAAACATAAACATAGCAAGGTAGCAACTGATAAATACTCGGTTCAAATATAATATCAACATAAAACTCCCTTGTGTGAAAGCCACTTGTCAGACAAGCCCAACTCTGCAGAATTCAAGGGGTCAGGCATGGACCCACACGCCCTCTGCACAACCTTGTGAGGTGACTCAAAAACCAGGACTTGTGGTCCATGCCCTCAAGAACTTATTATCTAAACACAATGATAACGAATTTGGTATCCGATTCTCCAATGATCTACATTTTAAAATTAGAATCTGGTTCACCATGCAAATCCCAGAAGAGTGAAGCAGTGAGAGGTAAGCATTATAAGAGCAAGAGAAACAATTGACGAGTGTCTAGCAAAGAAAGAAGAGGCTGGATTGTCAAAGAGCACAAAGTATGAAAATATGTACATGTAAGGGGTGTGCACACACACACATCACAAAAATACAGTGTGAAAATAATGTTCATAAAAACCATCCAAATGAACAAAAAAGCTAAATTACAGTTTCTTCATGCCAATAAAGAAAACATTTGAGAACAATCAGTTTGTTTTGACATTTTTAATTATCAAAATGTCACTTCAATTATCAAGAAAATACATCTTGAGCGACCTCAGTCTTTGTTTCTACTCCAATAGTTCCATCAGGTCAGTAGGGCAGAGTTCAGCAAGGCTGGGAGGAGTTCTGAGTTACAAATTCCATGAAGGGTGTAACTGAATACATCCCAGGAAAAATGAATCAACTTAACTTGAAAGCCCTCCTCTAAACTCATAATCGACACCATATGATTCTGTATAAGGTTAAAACAAAATGCCTTCTCTGTTAACTTTTTGGCTTGGTGACATCTGAGAAAGAGGTGGACAAGAACTTGTAACAGCACAACGGTGAATAGGTAGAGAAGTAGAAATAAGGTAACCAATGTTAACAGACATCATCAGTGAGTTAAGAGGAATAACACTGACACAGACTAGGTATTCAAGAAAAAAAAAAGCTGTTAAATGAATGGACAGAGTATTAAAATTCACTCATGTGCACATCTGAAATTACGGACTGACCGCTACACCACTGCTAACATTTACTGGGGCTGTTTCATCACCTTGGGGCAAGGAACAGGAAGTTCCTGTTATGAAACCCTTCTCACTCCAACATGTCTGAAAACCCTTGGTAATAAATAGGGGCATTTTTTTAAAAAAAGGAGAGAGACAGAAAGAGAAAAGTTTGCTGGAGATAGTTTGGACTCTCCCATAAGTTTTTCTCCTCCTTATTGTTAAGCCACACTTACTGTTTACTCTCTCTGCATCACTAAAGGTACATATACTTAAAATTAGCCTACTATAATAAAATATGCACCTAACCTGAACATGCCTGAAAATGCCTTAATTTTCTTAGTTATATACTATGTACACGCAAAGTGTAATGGACCTCATAATGCCAGATATAATTGACTCAGAGGATCTCCTGTGTGCCAGTATACAATGAGAAACAGAAAATAGACATGGCCCTTTCCCCTCAGGGATATCACAGCCTAGTGGGGAAATACACACATTAAGCAAGCAAGCAATAAAAATTAAAAAAAACCCTAAAAAATATAATACACACATCATAATACATGTAAAATCACAACAGCGATAAGGAGAAGTAAGAAAATCCAAAGAGTAAGAAAAAGGATACAGGAAGAGAAGGGATGCTTGCACAGAGAGGTCTGAGGGAAGTCAGCTGTTATAATGGTTTCTGGGCAGAGAGGGAACAGGATACACCCAGGTATGATGCCAAGAGGAAGCCTAGTTCAGTGGAAAAAGAGAAAGGTCAGTGTAGTTTAAGTGTCACTGCAATACTAACCTCGATTTCACGAAGTTTAGCTCGTTTTTCCTCACTCATTTCAGAGTACTTAGAGAACTTGGACTCAGTCATTTCTTCTTTGATTGGATTAGAGTACAAATGATGTTCTTCAGATTTGCTACTTTGAGTATCATCTTCATCTTCACTTTCTTCTTCTTGACTTTGGAAGTAAGCAGAATATATTGCATGTCAAGGCAGTGAAAAAAAGTGTGTTTTATAGTCTGGCTTAGACTGCCTTAGAGGTTAAATAACATTAACAAAACATAAGAAAACAATTCTTCACCAAAACATTTTTTACAAAATATTTGACCAATGCCCTGGCTGGTGTAGCTCAGTGGATTGAGCGCGGGCTGGGAACCAAAAGGGGTTCGAGCGCGGTTCGATTCCCAGTCAGGGCACATGTCTGGGTTGTGGGCCAGGTCCCCATGAGGGCCATGTGAGAGGCAACCATACATTGCTGTTTCTCTCCCTCTCTTCCCCTTTCTCTAAAAAATAAATAAATAAATAAAATCTTTAAAAAAAACTTTTTTGATCAAGCAACAGAGACAATTTTATGAGATTTATGTTTCCTCCACAGAAAAGGTTTGGGCTTCAACATAATCATACTTTAAAAAGTTCTGCTTATGTTAGGTGTGCCTTTCATTCTGCAACAAGCTTTCCTTGCAGCAGTTAAATAAAATGACAGTTCAGAGTGATTTAATTCAGCTTAATGTTTTAAAAGCCAAGAGTTTACTCTTCCTTCAGCAGAACCATAAGCTACAATACGTGAGTTTGAGGAACACTAATGTACTATGAAACAATGCAGCATGCAAAGACCTCATGTGATTAGCACATAACCCTAGGAATAAGGAAACCAATGTGTAAATTTTAAATATTGGCACACACTAATAATCCTGAAAGTTGTGCTGGTTCTATGTCAGATAGGAAGAAAATGATGAAGTGACTACCATGGGAGAGATACAAAGAAGAACCAGAAGCAATCTAGTTGAAACACACAAGAGGCAACTATGTGAAGAGCTGGTCATTACTGCTAGAATAAGATTTACAAAATGTTCTTTAAGCACAAAAAAATGAGGGGCTTAAAAAAGAAGGAGCTGTGTGTTCTGGGACTGGACTTTGCGTGTGTGTATGTTAACTCTGGGTGAAACAAGTCATCTGCATACAAACAAACTCAGAATGTTTATGTATATAAACAAAGTTCCTGATAAACAATACTGTAATACTAATACTACTGGCTCAGCCTAGTACATACACCCGTTCTCTGTAGCACTTGAGCCTAAGAAGCCCTTATACGTTGGTATTTGGGTACTAAATACATTCCACTATAAGTGGAAGTCCTTAAAGTACATACACAAAACTATCCATAGTAACATAAAGACAGTATGACCAAATTCCTTCCAAATAAAAATTTAACTATTTTAGAGTCTAATAATAAGACTTTCACTCTGAATGAGAAAAATTTAAGCGATTTAGAATCAGAAAATAAAGTACTTGTGATTTAGAATCAGAAAAGACGTGATACTAAGAGAAGACTAGCTTTTTAATTTCTCATCCAAAGATCCTTTCCATAACATAACTAAAATGCTTTATAAACTTAATACTCTCAGAGCCCACAAATCATTAATATCACATATAAATACAACTCAATACAATATTTAGGTAAAGAGAAAAAGTCAAAACCAACTATAAAAAATATATTATTTTTGGAAATAAACCTTTCAATATTTCTAATTAATTTGTCAGAAACTTCCTAAATTCATTTTTAAGTTAACTTTTAAAACACAAGAATTTCTTGTTTTATGGTGCATAAAATTTTTACATGTGTTTCGGGCACTTTTAAAAGGTTGAATGTCTATGGCCATACCACCCTGAACGCACCCAATCTCGTCTAAAAGATTAAACTGCGTGTGTGTGCATAAAATGCAGACATTTATTGAAGGATTACTCCAGAAAGGGTCAATCAATAAGGACATGACACAGTTAATTAAATTGTGGTATCTATATAATAGAAGTGCTTAAATTCCAGTCTGTTATTTACGTTTGTTTAAATTTTTTTCTTCAGCAATTTCAAATATTCCTTGGTAAACTCTCTTGTGCACTCATCTGAATGACTGCTTTTGAACATAGATGACTACAGAGCAGATAAATATGTAGACTGACATGAAATAATATCCATGACACTGGAGTGACAAATATGTCAGAAATATTATGTACAATATTATATAATTTGTTTAAAATAGATGTGCATGTTTTTATATATAAGAGAAAGGATCTAGATGACCAAACATTAAGCATTAACCATATTATTAAGACTTTAAATGAGCTACACTACACTTCAATAATTTAAATACATAATATTTTATAGTTGCTATTTTAATTTTTCAAGGCCCAAGCAGTGTGTTCTAATTGGTTTTGAGTTTAGCTCTTATGGTACCAATTTTAGGTTCAGATCTCATCACAGCTTCCTCTCGCTCTTCTTTAAAAAATGAAAATTCAAGACACTGAAGACATACAGAATTCATTGCAATTTACACTATATTACTATTTGGAACGTTTCTCCAAAACATTGGTGGTGCTATGTATTTTTTAAATCACATTTCTGCCACAATACAATAATTACTAGTGCAAAAAGCAGTTCCTTAGTAAAAAGGCATTTTGGATTCAGCCACAAGAGAGCAGTAGTGAGACACAAGAAAATTTGAAGGATCAGAAAGTTGTATGTGAAAGACAATTTTTTCCTTTATTTGTACTTTCATAAAATTACTTTTATGATTTAGACCTTCTAGAAAAATCAAAATATAAATTATATTTTTAGTGATTCGTGCTTTACTATATGAATCTATGATTATTCACTCTTAACACTAAAATGCATTCATATTCCAAACATAAATACAGATATCAAATTTGAGAAAAAAATCTTTAGAAACAAAACCAACTGAAAAATATTTGAGCTCTGCAATAGCTTTTCCGCCCTTACTTTCCCCTAAATTAAACAATCTTTTTATGAGTACACACACTAATTCTTAAAGCAATGATTCCACAATGGTGAGATGTTTAATGGGATTATAGGTATAAAAAAGGGTTAAAAAAAACCCACTGTTTTAAAGCAAACTGAACTGTTCCCAATTC
Source organism: Micronycteris hirsuta (assembly GCA_004026765.1). Lineage (NCBI taxonomy): Eukaryota > Metazoa > Chordata > Mammalia > Chiroptera > Phyllostomidae > Micronycteris > Micronycteris hirsuta. The sequence continues at coordinate 54,285 of PVJI01008266.1, read as the reverse complement.
CTATACTCCTAAACAGCCTCAGATAGCTATTTCCATCAGCAAACCACATCTGTATTTTGTAAATATTCTGTCATAACTATTGCTGACTTGTTCTAATCATACCAACGTTTATGGAAATTATTGCTGCTAACTTTTCCTCATCATATCAAACTGTGTTTCCACAAATACTGATCAATCATATTTCCTTAACAATCTAAACGGTACTAATACCCATCTACTGAATCCATATTATGCCCAAATCCTGCTGGGACACAAAGGTCCCTTTGTTCACTCTTCCATTTGAGAGCAATGAAAAGACAAAGATTTTAAAAAAACAGGAAAACTCTGCTTTGTGCTCTTGATGCCATCTTTTTTCCTATTTAAAAATATTAACTTCCTTTGCAATGATTTATAAAGGAGTTAAATATTATCTAAGAACTACTAATATAAACTTGCAGGAGAATTTGGGAGCAGGGATTCCTATAATTACATTTGGTGTTAAATGCATAAAACAATTTTTGGGTGATTACCAAAGAGCAAACTTCAAAATTATAACTTCTTAATACATTAAAGGAAAACATTTCTTCCTTTTAATCTTAGTTCTTTTGAGTTTTTTACATTTAAATAACAGAATGACCACAATGCAATGTGTTTTTCCAGCAATGTACAATCCAAAAGAAAAGAACCATAACCTTGCCATTCACATTTTAATAATCACTTTCTCTGAAGCCAAAACAAAGATTTAAAATAAATGCAAGTGACTGTTTAGCAACTACAAAGTGAGAATGTAATACCTCAACTCAAAAGCAAAGTGTAACCAGATGTAGCACGACCAGAAATCTAAAGCTCTTTATTCACTGTAAAAACAATGGAGAACTAAAAATGATCCTCTTAAGTATTTTTAACAGCGAAGTTTCCCTCTTCGCTATTATTTCAAGTACCTTTTAATGAAAAAGGGAACACATATGTAGTACGAAGGTGAGTATATTCAAAACTTAGATTCTTACTTTTGATTTTCTTCTTCTTCTGATTCTTCATGCTGGTCAAATAACTCCCACTTAGAAGTTGTTACAGCTGAATAGAAGGAAAAAAAGCTGTAATTCCATAAGGTAAATTAGCATTTTTGCAGAAGCATAGTAGAAACCCAGCTTTAGAACTGAAATTTTATATTACAGAGGTTATCTACCTTTATCTATTCTTTCTGAATGGCCATTTCTATGCTAAATCTATTTCTTTCCTACTCACACATACACTATAACTTTATTCAAATGAAGTGACAAATAATGTTATCTTTATTTCTGTGCTGGACGATTAAGATTTATTTCATTAGAACCTACAAATATTAACAAATTACAGATCAGGAGCACTAGGATACATGTCCAAGCAAGTATGAGAGGCAGATTAGAATAAGCACTACGGGAGGGTCAAAGCTTGGTTTCTCTGAAACTGACCTCTAAGTAAATTTACAAATAGTCTCCCATCTACATTTTCTACTGAAATGCCTTAACCTGAAAGGTTTTTAGTGATTTCTCTAATTACTCTCAAAGCATAAAAACTAAAAGATCCAAGGAAATTATAACCACCACCACAATGAAAATTTAGCCACTAGACATAAAATATGGTAACACTGGGTCTTGAGGTTGAAACTTTGTAAAACACAAAAGGAAAACACACACAAACATACCCAAGTACTGTGTTTTCTAAAGCCCAGTATTTAATTTTACTCACCCTGTGCTTCCAATTCAGATTCATCTACAGCTTCCCATTTTGAAGGGGCAACTTTAAATATAGGCTCATTCTTCTTTGAGTCTTCAGTCGCATCCACTATTGAGGAAAGATAAGCCATTAACCCTAACTTCTAGGGGATGACTTTAAATTAAAGAGTTCATGAGTGTTTACCATAACAGCAGTTTTCAACCAGTGTGTCCCAAGAACTTTTAAAACATGCAATACCTGACTATTTAGTCAGGGGCACTGATCTCTTTTCCCTTAGACTGTAAAATTAAAAAATGACAACAGCCAACAAATAGCCATCTAGTGTGAATGAATCAAAATTTTACCTATTTTTTTTGTCAGTCAGCAAAAAATATATTTTGGTGTTCCCCAGAATTTTAGTAATTGGTTTATGCCATGAGATGAAAAGGCTGAAAACTGCTGCACTACACTATTAAAAAGTAAAATAAGGCCACACATGAATCAATAACTCGAGTGCCAAAAATGAGGATTATGACTAATCTAATTCTCTGCATCTGAAATCCAATTTTTAAATAGTATATAAATCAACTCAGAACACACAGGTTATTATTATTTCAAGCAAATGGAGAGGAAAGTAAAAGAATATTTAATACCTCTACTTAATTATTGTTTAAACTATAGATTTCAGATACTGTTCAGTATCTTAACATAATACAACTGTAATGATGATTATGTATAATTCTTATTTCCAAAACTGATTTTAGGCGGCTAGAAAAACGGAATCTATTAGTTAGGAAGAACTGATCAAACCAGGCACCTGAGATTATGAAAACAATTGAGCACAAAATTCAACCTATAGGTTCCTGACAATTAACACAAAAGGAAAAATTTGTTCATATAAAAGGCTAACTGTCCAAACAAAGAAATGTGACAAGAAAACCTTTTTCTTGGCACAGTTATTTGTATTACTGGCTATATGAATTTTGAAAAGGCAGAAATAATAAACAGAAAAAAGTTAATACCTGACACCTTAAGCAGAAATTATAACCTTTTTCCATATCAACTTGTGTGGAAATTAAAGTTTTGGAATCAAACTTATTAGCTAGATTTAATCAGTCTGAAATTTGAACTTACAAGGTACTCCATCAAGATCATCATCAAAATTCTTTATAGGGACTCCATCAAGATCATCAATGGGAGCAGCATCAATAGGAATTCCATCCACATCTTCTAAAGGTGCACCATCAAGCTCTTCCTCAATAGGGGCACCATCAAGGTCATCTGGTACATCCTGTGGAAACACACATGCCATAGTATTGTAACATTTTCTTTAATTTGCTAAAGTCATATTGCTAAAGATTAATCTGCAATCCAGTACAAACCAACCAACTGGATACCCACACGCCCAGGTCCAATGTGAGAACATAATAATGTATTTTATCATACAGTCTGACAAAGAAGCAGCAGTCATTTGTGCGTTATTTATCAAATATTTACCAAGGGCTTACTGATGCCATGCACCATGTGAGGCTCTGAGGGTACAATGATGAGTAAAAACACGCTTGGTCCCTTGGTCCCTTCTATCACAGAGCTTAGAATATGGGAGGAGAGGGGAGCCAAGCAAACAGAGAATCACAACAGTACACATATGACTGCAACTAGGGTGACTGCTATAACAAGGAGGATACTACTGGTATCACAGGATACATACTATTAAGCGTATATTAGGCATATACAAGAAGTAGGTTTCACCTACAGAGGTTAGAGAAGAATCTATGAAGTTATACTTAAACTCAGGTCTGAAGAATCTCAGGTAAAGAAAAGATGTTCTAGAAAGATGGGGAAAGATGTACAAGTAGGAGAAAACATTGTACACTTAAGAAATTGAGAGGACTTCCGGCCAACATGGAGGTGTAAGTAGACACACTATGCCTCCTCGCACAACCAAAAGAGGGTCAACAACAATTTAAAAACAAAAAAACACCAGAAATGACAGAAAATTGAACTGAGTGGAAGTCCGACAACCAAGGAGATAAAGAAGACACGTTCATCCAGACCGGTGCGCGAGGCGGAGAGCACGCAGCGAGAAGGCGGTTTGTGGAGCAGGTACTGGCAATGCTGCAGCTGCCCAGAGAGACCCGCGGCCAGCGCACCCAGACCCAATGGGGCCGAGACTGGTGGACTGGGCAATCCCTCATTCGCACACAGATAAAGCGGGAGAAAAAAGCTGGGGAGCAGAACAGACCACACAACCCACCATCGCAGGGAAATAAAGCCTCAAACCACCGACTGAAAACACCTGTGGGGGTTGAGGCGGCAGCGGGAGGAATTCCCAGCCTCACAGGAGAGTTTGTTGGAGAGACCCACAGGGACTTAGAACGTACGGAAGCCCACCCACCAGGGAATCAGCACAGAAGGGCCCACTTTGCTTGTGGGTAGTGGGCAAGTGACTGAAAGCCAGCAGAGAGTGGAGCAAGTGCCATTGTTCCCTCTCATACCCCTTCCCCACAGGCAGCGTCACAATGCAGCCACGTGGGTCCCCCTCCAACACCTAAGGCTCTGCCCCTTATATATAACAGGCACGCCAAGGGAAAAAAAGGCTCAAATGAAAGAGGAGATCAAAACTCCACAAAAAATACAATGAAGCCATGAAGATATAGCCAACCTATCAGATGCACAGTTCAAAACACTGGTAATCAGGATCCTCACAGGATTGGTTGAATTTGGCTGCAAATTAGATGAAAAAATGAAGACTACACTAAGAGAAATGCAGGGAAATATACAGGGAACCAATAGTGATGGGAAGGAAACTGGGACTCAAATCAATGGTGTGGATCAGAAGGAAGAAGAAACATTCAACCAGAAAAGAATGAAGAAATAAAAATTCCAAAAAATGAGGAGAGGCTTAGGAACCTCCAGGACATCTTTAAATGTTCTAACATCTGAATTATAGGGGTACCAGAAGGAGAAGAGGAAGACCAAGGGATTGAAAACTTATTTGAACAAATAATGAAGAACTTTGCCAAGCTGGTGAGGGAAATAGACTTTCGGGAAGTCCAGGAAGCTCAGAGAGTCCCAAAGAAGTTGGACCCAAAGAGGAACCCAAAGAGTTGGACCCAAAGAGGAACATACTTACATTACCCAAGATTAAAAGTAAGGAGAGAATCTTAGAAGCAGCAAGAGAAAAGGAGACAGTTACCTACAAAGGAATTCCCTTAAGACTGTCAGCTGATTTCTCAAAAGAGACCTTACAGGCAAGAAGGGGCTGGAAAGAAATATACCAAGCCATGAAAGGCAAGGACCTACATCCAAGAATACTCTATCCAGCAAAACTTTCATTTAGAATGGAAGGGCAGATAAAGTGCTTCTCAGATAAGGTCAAGTTAAAGGAGTTCATCATCACCCAGCCTATATTATATGAAATGTTAAAGGGATTTATATAAGACATGGAGGGATATCAACAGGGGAGTGGGAGGGGGAAGAGAGGAGGGAAAGGTACAGAGAGTAAGTAGCATAAATGGTAGGTAGAAAACAGACAGGGGGAGGTTAAGAATAGTATAGGAAACGTAGAAGCCAAAGAACTTAAGTGTATGACGCATGGACAAAAACTAAACGGCAGGGAATGGGGGTTGTGTGGGCTGAAGGGGAATAAAGAGGGGGAAATGGGACAACTGTAATAGCATAATCAGTAAAATATATTTTAAAAAAGAAAAAGAAATTCCAACAAGGACCATGTGGTTGGAGCAGGGGGATCTTTCAAGAATGAAAGGGAAAATATGATAGCTGGATTAGAATTACAGAAATAAAGATGAAGGATTCAAAAACTACTAAGGAGGTAAAAAGCACAGAATGTGATGAATAGAATCCACTATCATTGTGGAACATCTTTTCATGTACACATTTATTATATACTATCTTTAGTCTAACAGAGTGAAACTGTGCTATATATATTGCTCTATTACTCACTTTTTTCTACGAAATATTATAAACCTTTTCATGTCATCGAATAAAAAAAACAGTCACCAATTTTCTCATAAGGACACAAAACAGAGAATTCCTGTTACATGTAATCTCAACTCCTGGGTTCTTGTAATTCCAGTAACAAAATCCATTATTGAGTGGTGAAGAGTAAATATTTTCACAAAGAAATGCTACATCTCTTAACATATCACACCTCCACAGCATCCCCAGAAATAAGTTTTTAAATAGTCAGACAAGGCGCTGGCCAGGTTGGTTAGAGCATTGTCCTGGTAACGCCAAGGTTGCAGGTTCAATCCCCGGTCAGGGCATATATAAGAATCAACCAATGAATGCAGAAAAGTGGAACAACAAATCTATCCTTTTCTCTCTACCCCCATTTCTCTCCTCTTTCTCTCTCAAATCAATAAATAATCGACAGATACACTGAGTGCCTACCTCTGTTTCTTTTTCTTCAATAATATTTACAAGTCCTAAGAAAATATTTTGTAGTTTGATCAAAAACGGTTCTGGATAAATTGCCCAGTCTTCCCATGCTCTAAAGCATGTCATTACCCGTTGCTAAATAAATAGGAAAAAGACAATGAATAATTATTTAGGACAATATGTCTCACACTTTATCACATGAAACTGAACATCACAATTTGCTAAATTTTTCTTTAAACCAACATTTTTAAAACTTAAAGAAAAAACCATCATCACGTTTTTAACAGATCAATGCTACATTTTAATAAACAAACACTAAAAATAAATATAATGAAAAAGAAACAGTTACTATTTGCTCTTGATCAACTGAGACCAGCGTCCCATATACACTAGTGGTACACACAGGCCACATTCCAGGACACACTATCTTAGAAACCTGTAAAGGCTGGATAGCAAAGTAGGCAAGTTTTGACCCAAATTTCTTTATGATCCAGTGAAGTACTTCCTAATTCTAACACTTTTTTCTGTCCCATCCCTAAGCCACTCTATATAAACTCTACTTACAGTCGACATTTAAAGTCAAAACATTTTTAAGTGGAGTTGTTTGTTTCAAACCCTTAAATGGTGGGATCATTGGGCATCTTCACAAGCTAAAAAATTTCCTTACAAAAATCTTCTTCCCATGAAAACATATCTATTTACTCAATTATAAGGTTTTTTGTTTGGCTTTTCTTAACATTGATTTGCAGCTTAAGGTTATAAAAAACAATAATGCATATACTTTATAAACATGAATAGCTAAAATGTATGTCCCTGATCCAAATCATACAAGTCATGGACTGCTTAACAACAGGGATATACCCTGAGGAATGCATCGTTAGGCAATCCCATCACTGTGCAAACATCACACAGTGTACACCACACCTACATGGCACAGCTACTACACAGCGCGGCTCTGTGGTACAGCCTACTGCTCCTGGGCTACCAGCTTGTACAGCATGATACTGCACAAAACATGAGATTAAATCAAACACAAGAGAAAATGATACTTGAAATTTATGAAGCTGCTGCCAGATAATACAACATACTATTTCACAGCAAACATTTTTTTCATAAAAAGAGAACACTTTAAAATAACAGTAAAAACATAGTAAATACATAAACTAGTAACAGTCGTTTCTTATTACCAAGTATTATGGATAATATACACTTGATTATACATAATTGTATGTATGGACTATACTTTTATATGACTGACAGCAAAGTAGGTTGGTTCACGCCAGCACCGTTATAAACATGTGAAAGCGCCCTGTGCTATGTTGTGATGGTTACAATGTCACTAGGCTAGGAGTTCTTCAGCTCCGTTACAATCTTATAGAACCACCGGCACTGTTTCACAGTTAATTACTGTATGCCATCATAAAACAAGTGATCTTCTGCATGTGTTTTGAGAAAAGAGAAGACTAATATTCTATTTAAATAAAATACTTAAAACTAAAGCAAACACTCAGCAAAATAACACTAGATAATATACTGTAAAATTTCAGGTATTTTTTAGTAATGAAGGTAACACCGCAGTCAATTTTAGAATAATTTCTGAAACATCTAAGTTATGTTTTATACTCGTTATATGTACTTTCCTAGCCCTCCAAGGTGCTTCCCAGCCCCCACCCCTATGTACAACACAAAGGCAAAAATAATGAAACAGTAAACATACCTTAAAGTTTTCAGACTGTAAATGGCCTTGAATTGTACGATAGGTAGCATTGAGGTCTGAAAATATCTGACATAACTTTGTTTCAAAACTGAAATCAAAATAATATATTCTTTACAACAGAATGTTTAAAAATCGCTACCTACTTCAGCATGCTAGTCAAACCCTTCCTGGATTAAAAACAAAACAAAACAAAAAAACCTACAAATAAATTAATCTTTTTTTAAAAAATCAAGAACTAAACAATTATAAACTGTATTTGAACTGCTTTAACTCCTATAATTATGAATTTTTCTCCTACAAAATCCCCAAGAGTCTTAAGTAGTAGTTCCCTGGATTAACAAGGAACTTTACATCTAGGACACTTTTATTAGTCATTTAGTCTGATCTTTTTTTTTTTTTTTTAAGATTTTACTTATTTATTTTTAGAGAGAGGGGAAGGGGGGGAGAAAGAGAGGGAGAGAAACAGCAATGTATGGTTGCCTCTCACATGGCCCTCACTGGGGACCTGGCCCGCAACCCAGGCATGTGCCCCGACGGGGAATCAAACCAGGACCCCTTGGTTCCCAGCCTGCGCTCAATCCACTGAGCTACACCAGCCAGGGCTAGTCTGATCTCTTTTTGTTTTATAAAGAAGGAAACAAAAAAGTTAAGTCACTTTTCCAAGGCAAAAAAAAAAAAAAAAAAAAAAAACCACAATAGCAGAGCTAAGATTAGAATCCACACCTCCAAATTTCCTTTCAGAGTCAATTACTAGAGAAAAATTTCCTTAATTCATAACATAAATACGAAAAAGGAACTCTGGGGAACTACAGAAGAGTTACATGTTAATTACAGGAGAGCAACATAATTTCCAATTGCCTTCTGGGGAAACATTAGCAGTGAACTGCAGCAATGCAATGATCAGAAGAAAACACATATTCTATAGTTCATGCTCTGTCTTTTGTCTCTTCCTTTATGTTTGCTATTATTCATATTGTTTCAGCTTATTTATTACACGAGTGGCTAGATATTCAATAAAAACAAAGTTACTACTATCTTAAATTAGTTTAGTTCAATGAATGCAATCCAATTCTTTAGAAAAGCCTATGACTATGAAGAAATGTAAATTATTTCTTATTACTGGAGTGTCAACAAAACAATCCTCTGTTCTGAACTGCTTACCCTTAAATGATTTCAGGAATATCACTTTACAATATTATACTTACAATTTTCTATAATATGAAGCATTGGCAACTTTTGCTGAAGAGTTGTACAAAACATCAGAAACCAAATATAATCTAGCAATCTAGAATACCAAAAGATAACATAAAACCGATTTAAAATGAAATCCATGAGCAAACAATGTATCTAGAAAAAATTTTCATACTGAATTTCTTTGAACCAATGTCATAAGGCTAATGATTATTTATAATTTAATAATCAAGACTAATTAGAATAGTTGTAAGAAATTTAACATCACCACAACCATGATTTTGCAGGGATAAAATTTGAAAATCATTTACATCTCAACCTGCTGATAACTTGTGCGTCAATTAACACAACAAGACTGCACAGGAAAGATCTCTTCAGTCAAGTTCTTCATGTAAAAAGGAGACCCATCTCAATTCAAAGAGTCAACTATTATCTCCTTTGTACTTAATTAAATGTCCCACAAAGAAAAATCATTCCCATACCTTTTTGGGAAGGGGTGTCTTTAAGATAGACAAGGACTCAGTAATACAATCCACGATCTCTTCAGCAGCTTCAGCATTGTTTAGACAAAACACCATTGCGTCTCCAATGTCGTTCTTCCTCGGAGTTAGACCCCGCAGGATTTCTTCTAACTTGTCCCTCTGTCTAAACACAAATGTTGTAAACTTGTAAGTATTTTTAAATATAAACGTCAAATACCATTATAGTTTCTGCTCATAAACTAATTTCTTTAAAACCCAAACAGTACCCGGCTGGTGTGGCTCAGTGGACTGAGTGCCTGCCAGCAAACCAAAGGGTCGCCGGTTCGATTCCCAGTCGGGGCACATGCCTGGGTTACAGGCTGGGTCCCGTGTGGGGAGCATGCAAGAGGCAACCACACAGTGATGTTTCTCTCCCTTTCTTTCTCCCTTCCTTCCCCTGTCTCTAAAAATAAATAAAATAAAATCTTTAAAAACTATTAATAAAAGAATAAAACCCAAACAGTAAAATAATTGATGATTAAATTGTGTTAAATCTGATTTGTAACAAGTCCCCCAAGTATGTTACATTTTTTGAAGAACTTATATGAGGAAGAATAATTTTCCTGGATCTGGGCCTTCTCCTTCCTCTTTCTCCTCCAGAATAGCTGTGACTACCTGGTACTTCCAGCCAATCTCATGAGCCAGGGTCCTAGGTAGGCAAACTTCCATGTACGCTTCAGACACACAACCGTGAGGGCAGCAAGAACCACCATTCACTTTTCATGTCACAGGGTGGAGGGATCCCATCAGATGCCCTGAGGAAGCCAGAGCAGCCTGGCCTCATTTGGCCTGCCTTACATAAGTCTGTCAAAACATGCCACTAGCGGCTGGCAAGCAGCAGGACTGCAGGATGGGTTGTTGTTCACCCGCTTGCAGAGGATGACTAGGTACTTCAACTTGTATCTAAACAAACTGTCAGAAACATTGATGCCCTCACAACACACAACCACCACCTACTGGCCCGGCAGTACCTGCTTGACCACAATGGCAACTAGACACCCAGGAGAGGCCCTGGCCATCAAGAGCCAGGACCTGCCTCTCTGCCATCTTCAGTAGCCATTTGGAAAAAGATGTTTCTGCTTCTTGAGCTAGGTTAACTGCACTGTACCAGAGCTGACTGAGCGCTAATAATAACTCATGCGTCCATGGTGGCCCCACTCTGCAGAGTCTGTGGAGAGCCTTTAAACAGTCAACCATCTGACCTCACTAAGCCATAGAGTAAGTTCTCCTCTTCAGGTTGCACTGAGAGAGGCAAAAATTCTAAGACTCTCGAGATAATTTCTGTAAAAATCTGAAGTATTCCACTGCCAGAGAATCACTGATTAAAAAGATCACTAGTTCTGCCAGGAGGAAGAGGGCAAGGTCCACAGAGCACACTTATACTTGCTAAGAGGTTTAAAATGACAAAGTACATGATGAGATGCTGCCACTTCAAACACATACTAAAAATTTAATTGAGGTTAACATCTTAGTAAGACCATTAATTAAAGCAACCATTAAAGCGACTGTCTGAATATGTAACAGAAAAGAAAACAATCTTACTCTTCCTTAAGTGCTCCCTTTTTACTGGGCTCCTCTACAAAAGCTTCTGTTTCTTGCTCTTCTGACATCCCATGCAGGTATGGGTTTAATGGCGGCGGCCTCCAAAAAGATCCATTTTTGAACATACGAAAGTCTTCCGTCCGCCACTTAGTTGGAGAATCTCCCTAATAAATACCCAGAATGTTATCAGAAAGCTCCAGTATCTCAGTCACAACTAACAAAGTAATTGATTCTACTTGCCTGCAGAATAGAGTAAAGCTTCCACCTATAGTAAACATGGGCTGGTGTCTGGTTTTCAAATAAGAATCTAAAATAAAACAAATTAAACATCATATTCTTTAACAAAGAACGGTATTCAAGTAAATACAAACAAATAAGAAATATTATTTGCCTATTTAGTTCTAAATAAAACCAAAGCAAAGACGGCTAAAGAGAAATCCTTATGCACACACGTGCCATCTGTGCCCTTTCTCCCCCAGCCTCAGCTTCCATGACTAAAGGGCATGTATGTATCTTGCTGAGTCTTTTAATTTCATTGAACACTCATGTGTCTGACAATGAAGAGATTTTCCCAAGACATAATTTCAAAGAGTTTTTAAACTACTTAAGAAAGTGTTAACTGAATGTCTTAGATAGCATATCTATGCAGAAGATAAGCAATTTCCTGTAAATTTTATTTGTTCTACTGTATCTCACTTATAAGACTCTTGCATTGAAAAGGAGTAATGAAATGTATGTTCCTCCCACAGAATGCTAAAAACAATGCTATTTAATTAACTAAATCAAAATCAGATGGAAAACTGACCAAAGATCATCCTAGTCCAATTAATTAAAACTGCCTTCTCACCCCATTGCAAAATAACCCTGAAGTTTTAGAACTTTACTCTTGGAAATATTTTTAATTACAAAATAAAGCAAAAAGTATTTTTAAAAGTCATGCCTCATGATAAATGAAACGTGGCACATACATGCTATGGAATATATTTCAAACTTAAAAGTAATGAAATTTTGACAAATGCTACAACATGGATGAGCCTCGAAGACATTATGCTAAGTGAAATAAATCAGTCACAAAAGCACAGATACTATAAAATCCCACTTAGATGAGGTACCCACAGTGACCAAAGTCAAAGACACAGGGCAGAATGGTGACCAAGAGTCAGGGACCAAGAGAAGGGGGAGCTGTTGGTCGAGCGGCACGAGGTGTCAGCTATGGACGATGAGAAAGTTCTGGAGACGGACAGTGGCGAGAGTGACACAACGATGTGGACATACGTGATGCCACTGAACTGGACACATAAAAACAGTGAATTGTATACGGGTATTTCATCGCATTAAAAAAATGCACACCTGAACATGGGATTGTTGATTTCTCTGTTCATAATCATAGCTTCAAACATTGGCCCTTCACGTACAACAAACTCTATCATTCGATGTATCAGGGCGAGCAAATTCCTACAACAACAACAAAGTTAAAGAAAATGGATTCAGACCTACCACTATATAAAACTACACTTGACCTAAGTTACTATATTGTGCAGAAAAAAATTGTTCTGCTGACTAATAGAGAATTTTATACCAAAAAGTACCCTGGAGCCTTGTGCATTAAGAGGGAGTGGGACAGTGGGGACAGGGGGTGGGATGGGCAGGAAAGGTGAAGGGTGGGTAGGAAATCACAACACAGCTTCGTAGTAATAAAGATTTAATTTTCTAAATGCCACTTAATTTCACTTTCCAAATGCAAAACATTAAATTATGAATCACAACTAATTAGAAAGCTGCAAATATGTAGTATCAGTAACTTAGAGCTTACATGTTATAGGCATCTAAAATCTTATACACTATCTCAGTTTTAAAAGAAAATTATTACTAAACCAAGCACCTTTGTGGTGGTATTCAAATGTTATACACATCACTATCATTTATAAAAATGCAAAACTGTTTAACAAATATAAGGCCTGACCTAATAAAAAATCCATCTAACTCCTGTGATTTTTCTGGTACACATATAGCAGATGGAGTTTTCATTAAATCTGACCTTTAATGAGGCAACATCCCTTTGGACCACACTTCAAACTAATTCACACAATTCATGACATGTATAATTTTGCCTGTGTATTATGAATCAATGAAGCAATTATATTGCCACAGCCTTAAATGGAGTCCTCTTTCCAAAATATTCCCAAATAAGGGCCATGGTGGGATGCCCTTCACGTTTTTCATAACAATTATTTTTCAGTATAAGCCAAAAATAAAGAAATAACTTTTTAATACATTTATTTTATGGGTTAGGCTCATAGAAAATATTTTTAAAATCTGAAGCTGGGTCCTAAAACCATATTATACCTTATTAGACTCCAAACCGAATTTTAGACATGGATTATGATGTCAGGCAAAATGACTCAACTTATTGCAAGCTGTTTTGAATTTTTCATTTCACCAATTCCCCAGCATAGAGTTGGCAAATAATAATAATTGGGAAAAGCAAAAGGATATTGGCTCTTATACAAGGCACACACTAAATTACACCTTTGGCATTCTCAGCTCAAATCAAGAAATTAAGTTTATGTAACTGCTAGAATATAAATAAATATATAGTTACAGAATAAGACAGATTTTTTTGGCTCTAGAATGCCTGCTTCAGAGTACATGAATAGTAAAAGAGTTTATTTATCTCATAGTGATTATAATTATTTTCTCACAGTTTTCAAACAAACCTACTTAAGTGGACATTAAAATCTCTACATAGTGGGAAAAAGATGAATGTTTTTGACTACCTAAAGGGTCCTAAACAGGTCAAAAAAATTTTATGAAGGTTTAAATCTTTACAAAGGGGAAACTACACATTTAAAAACTACTGATTCAACTTCAAATTGTTAAAACAAAAAGCTAAAAAACATTAATTTTAAATCTAAACACTATTTTTCTTTTACAGAAGAAATAATTGCTCTGCAAATTTGCAGTTCTTGATATCCAAATGAGAATGAATGTATTCTCAGATCCATAGTTAATATTATTCTGAAGAAGGGACATAGTGTGAAGTTATGATTCAGTTGCAAAACTCCCGCTGGTATGTGTCAAATTAAAGAGAAGGGAAATTTTATGTATCATAATATATAAAAATTTCTAGGTGGGTTACTGCTATACATTCAGAAACTTGTATGAATTAAGTCAAAAGCAATTTGATTTAGGTATTAAAGATAGATAAAAAAATAGTTTAGCAAGTTTTAAAGGAATCATTCTAATGGTGAATCAAGACTTTTTAGCAAAATGTACTCCACATTTAGTTCAGAAAGAAGCTGAGCCACATGTAAAGGTAGTACTTGATATATGCTTTCTGAATGCTACAAAGTATTTTCCTGTGAATGATTTATCAGAAAAAAACCCACTACAGTTTTAAATAGGCTTGTAACTATAAAATCTATTTTTAGAAAATTTAGAGTTTAAAAGAAGTTTTAAAATGTTGCGTACAATTATTTAAAATCAGAATCTGACAATTAGTTGTTGCTAACTTGAATTCAGCATTATTAAATAAATGTTATCACACTCTTTTTCCTTAAGGATTGTGTTTCTTATTTTAAAAAGGGTGACTTTTCTACCAGAATGAAACAGTGTAGTACAAAAAAGGTGACATTTTAAGTGCACTATTTTATTTTAAAATGGTAATTATCTTATTCTGGGCAACAACAACAAAAAAATTGTTTCTCAGTTATAATAAAACCACATTTATTGGAGTTGATCGTACCAATGTCTGGTCAAAAACTGTATACTTTCCCAATCCATCCCATGCTGTTTTCCTGGTCCCCCGCTGCCGCAGACAGTTCAGCTGGTGTTGCTCACCAAGGCCAATGTCAAAGAGAATTTGGTATTCTTTTGTGTTCATTTATTATTCAACCAGTGTTGTGTTCCTGTGTTTGGGAAAAGGCTTAGCTTGACTGAGCAAGAGCATACCTACAGCATGAATTCTTCTGCTTCAGCATCATGTTGGGAAAAAAAGGAAAATAAAAGAATTCCAAACACCTTTGTTATCGTTTTTAAAAGTTTCTAGTATGTTCAGCGTTCATGAAAACAGGAATTCCTTAAGCAATCAGAAAAAAACAAAGCTATGCCTTCAATAAGGAAACTAGACTAAGATTGCATATTACACACAGACAATTCAGAAACAAAGAAAAAATAACAGATTGGGTCAAACTGTAACATTATCTAAAATTTAAGATACATTTAAAACACTTATTTCCCCATCACAATAATCTAATATGATTAAGACTAACACCACCAGATTAAATCTATTAAGCACATTCTAACTACTAATGCTATAAAGTTCCCTACAATGGTGACAATAAAAACAAAACAGATAATGACATAAAATTGCACAGTATACTATAGTTAGTTAAATTTCAAATATCCCCCAAAAAAGTACTGGGAAGGAACCATTGCTCAGTCAAGATATCACCTTTTCCTCAACACCATTTTTTTTTTAATTCAGAAGGGGATATTGTCTATATTTAGATCAGTAATAATAAAGAAAAACATGTACCTTTCTGTTGGGATAACCACTTTGACTATGGCTTGCGACAGAGTCTGTATATGAAGTCACATCAGATAATAAACATAGAATATGTGAGTATTGTTAACAAGTAACAAGCAAAAATATACATATGCATTGAAAATACTACACATCTAATCACAAGTTTTGCAGGCAATCACTGCTTTTGAAGTAATTATACACTAAGCAATTACATAAAAGCAAAATGTATGTGTCCAGTGAACAATAAATGTTCACCAAATGCAAAGAATCAGAACATTCCTGCCAGAATGCACATCAATGCACTGCAATAGGTACTACACTGAGAATTATCAGATAAAGATTTTAATTTGTGAAATAATTAACTGTTTGCTTCTGACCATAATACAGTTTGCTACTTTGTTCCCAAGCCTTTAAAACCAGCCCTGACATTTTGTGTAATTAATTCATAATGCAACCAACAAATTCTTGTTAACTCAAAATTAAGTTGGTTTGATGTTTAATAAAAAGAAAATACTCACCCTTTGCTTTTACTAGAGTTAATGTTTTTTAAAAATCACATTTGCTCTCAAATATTCTAACACCTAAGACCTTGAGAACTAAGTTAGCTAGCTGTCATCCAAACAGTTTAACTATTTAGGAGGTCTTTCTAACTGAAAAGTCACTTAAGGATCAAATCATCACTTTCTCAGAACAAAGTAAATTTAGATACTGTACTTAAGTAAACCAGGATACAACAGTGGATAAATGGGGAAGGGAAGAGAACTTAATAAGTGGTCAAAAAGGAATGGTAGCCACAATAATAAGACCTAGTATTTCAAACAGGGTTTCCATGGGCTAAGGCAGGGAACAGATCTACTTAAGAGTTGCCAAACAGAATTACACATTTTCTATAAAATTGTTGAAAAGAAACACTACCACAGATTTAGTATTTACAAATATATGCGGCCCTATGTACACTTTTAAAATTACCTTCTCAAAATCCTCCTTGTTTTTAGGTGGCGGTAACATGGGAGCATTGGGGTTTTTTAACCGCTCTCTAGGCTGCGCATTAAAAGGCAGTCCTGATGGAGGTGGGGGAAGCGTATGTTCCATCATAGAAGGCGGAATGTATATTGGGTGTGGAGGAATAGGCACAGCTTTACCCCAACCTAACTTCATTTCAAAAGACATAATCATCTTTCCTACAAGAAAAAAAAAGAGCGGTTACCTTGGTAATAACTCACAAAAGAAAATAAAAGATTTCTGGGATTTTAATTAATTTTTAACCTTTCCATTTCTGGTCCTTTTTTTTTCTCTCTGATTCTTATAAATACTTTCCAGAACCAAAACAAAAAGTGTCTGAATTCTATAAACAAATAATAACTTTCTTACCATTTAAATTTTTTAAAGCTCTTTCAGCATCTCTTCTGTTCATAAAGGCCACAAAACCACAATTTCTCTCTCTTGCTCTTTCTTCATCAGTTCTAGGCCACATAATTTTCACACTGGCTAATGGTCCAAATCTTCCAAATTCTTGGCACAGCATTTCTTCATTCATCTATAAAAGTCATAAGTTTTTTGTATGTAAAAAAGAGAGAGAAAAGAATTCTATGCAATAAAAAGCAAAGTAGTTTTTACAAAATGAAGAGATATATTAATGCCACATTTTCCCATTCAAGTACTAGGCCCACTGCACAATCAAATCCTGCCCTCATTCACAAATCTTTTCATACAAGAAACACACTATTTTATGTAAACTAGTAGCCAGGATGATGGGGCTGGGTGGCTAGAAAAATCAGAAGCACACCTTTACTTCCCTTCTTCTCCTTTGGAGATCCTGCATCTAAAATAAGTCTGTTTAGGCATTTAGCGATGTTTTTTCAGGCAGCAGTAATGATAACATTTAAGTTAAGAAGGAAGTATTTGTTGTCAATAAAAGAAAAAACAGGATCGAATTGCCTTTTCTTTTTCCAGCACCCAACTACCAATGTAATCAAGAAAAGAGAAAACACCAAATATACAGTTAGGCCAAAAATACATACACTTTTTAAAAAGAGTACACTATGAGCCTTGGCCAAGTAGCTCAGCTGGTTAGAGCGTTCTCCCAATACGCCAAGGTTGCAAGGTTTGATCTCTGCTCATAGCACATACAAAAAGCAACCAATGAATTCATAAACAAGCGGAAGAACAAATCGATGTTTCTCTCTCCCTCCCCCCTCTAAAATCAATAAAAATAAAAAATTTATAAAAATTAAAAACTAAAAAAGATTTAAAAGAGCATTCTATGTATAACCACCACTATATTCCCCATAACACAATTAACACTGACATGGGGAAAAGAATTTAAAAAGTATAGAAGACAAAAAGTACAAATACTAGTTTGTTACTATGGGGTGGGAGGAGGGAGAAGGTGAAGGAAATCCATAAGGAAGCAAGCTATGCATCAGCGGGAGGTAGTCTCAAAAGATACCATCCACCACTGACCATATCCTCATGTGATAAATAATAAAACTAGCACCTAGTAAAACTGTTCAAATTCAGAGTACATATAGTGCAGCTACAGAAAGAGGAGATAAACCCTTAAAAAGTATTACAAGACAATTCAGCCCAAACCAGAAAAAAACTTTAGAGACTTTAGTTCCATCTAATTTGCTTACTTCAGATTCTTGACTTTACTGATTTTATGGATTGACAAAGCAGTGTTCTTCAAAAAGTACAAAAGCATGTAAGCCAACATGCATCTCAGTTCTCCAGTATTACCTGTGGATTAATGTTTCCAAGGTATAAATTCGTAGTGCTTGGATCTCCCACATCATGTGACCCAGGTGCATAGTCATCAAGAACTAAAGCAAAGAGAAAAAAAATTATAACCTGAAAAATACAATGTCTAGATAATTTCTATTAATTAAAAAAGCAAAAAACTGTATTACCACCAGATGATCTATTTCTTCTTGAGGGTGCATCCACTTTAAAAGAAAGAAAAAAATTCTTAGTTTTCAGAATAGTTCATCACAAATGCAAACACCGAAACAAACATCACTTACTAGAACGCCGCTGGCCATCAGAATCGGACTGAGGCGGCTCAAATCGACTTAACCTGCCTTTTGTTTTATGTCTCTCATCGCGCTCTTCTTGAATTCTGTTGAAAATATTTACAATCACTAACAATGAGCCAAAATTTATTTGTTCACATTTTAAAAATATAGAATCTGTCCAGGTATCACCTTCAAATAAGATTAGTCCTTCAGCTATAACAGAATTATGAGAAAATTTCTAATATATCATACAATCAATGAAATACAAAGTCCACTTTTAAAGTGAGGAAGAAATTCAACATTAAAACCAAGAATCTGTTTTTTCTTGGCTAAGTTCAACCATTCCTCACTCCTACACTTCAGTAACTATATTGTTTCCACTGCAAACAGGACTCCGGCCATTAATCAATTCAATTGCATCCACATAATACAAGCAAACAAGATGCTGGATGAAATGCTAATATATTTTCAAACATACCCCACAAAATACCTCTATAATATCTAAAAAAAAAAAAAACCCCCATGGTAAGCCAGTTAGTAGTAACTAACTGGTATGCTCCATTCTTCATACCTACCATCTGTAAGAATCAGCTCAGTTTACCTCTGACAGTCATCCTCAGCACTAGAAAACTTACTGTTTCAATTCTTCTTTGAAGAGTTCCAAATTGCTTTTTTTCTTTTCTTTCTCCCCTTTCTTCAGTGGCTATGAAGGATATGACAAGTTATACTTCAAACAAAGGGTAAACAAAACTAATGGTTCAATAATCCTTTTAAATAGTTTTTATTTTACTGCCAATTATGTTCTAATTATTTAAATTAGAAAGAATGAATGCTTGTGTTATCAGTTTCCCTTCCTGTTCTCTCAAACTAAGAATTTAACAATTTTAAAAACAATTAAACAAAATAAAAACCAGCAGTCTTAAAAGGAGCGTAACATTACTCCCCCCCGCCAAAGGCTGCGATACTTACTGTGAGAGGGAACAGGGGCAAAATTAATGAACTTACAAAGTGACTGAACTGCCATGTAAAGTAACTGCCATGAACAACTACCAAAAATACACCCCTCAAAACAATATCCTTGGAAGGATAATTACTGAAACAATCGGTAACATCTTTGGAATTTCTTTTACAAAATTACTTTGAAAACTGCTTTTGGAGTAACTTCTTAAAAGTGCCATAGTAACTCAAAAGAGAAGGATAGCCCTTTTAACAAATGGTACTAGGACAACTGAATGCCCACATGAAAAAAAAGAATGAAGTTGGAACTTTACTTCACACCATACAGTGCGGACTAAAGTAGATTTACAGTTGTAATACAAATAAATTATACAATAATTAATAAATAATAATACAAGAATAAACTGTTTCACATACTCACAACTGTAAACCTATTTTTGCCCACCCCTGTATTTAAAAAAATTCACTCAAACGGTTCAGAGATTTAAATGTTGGAGCTAAAACCTATAAAATCTTAAGAGAAAAGCAGAGAAGTTAACCTTTATGACCTTAAATTAGGCAACAATTTCTGAGACATGACATCAAAGGCACAAATGACAAGAAAAAAATAAACTGAACATCAAAATTAAACTTTCGTGGCTCAAAGGACACTATAAAGAAGTGCAAAGATAACCCACAGAATGGGGGAAAAAAATCTGCAAATCAGAGCGCTGTTAAGAAACTTGATCCAGAAGGTATAAAATATTCTTACAACCCAACAAAAAATAAATAAGCAAATTAAAAAATGGGCCAAAAATCTGAAAAGACATTTATTTGCACAGAAAACTACAAATGGATGATAAATACATCAGAAATGTTCAACATCATTAAGGAAGTGTAAATCAAAACCACAAATAGGTACGAGTTCACACACACCTAAGATGACCATAATAAATTTTTAAGGCAACTTTAACAAGTATTGATGAATTAGGGAAAAACTGGAACCTTCATACTTTGCTGATAGGACTACATCACGATACAGATACTTTGGAAAATAGTTTGGCAGTTTCTAAAAAAGTTAAATAGTTACATGACTCAGCAACCCCACTCCTAGGTATACATAAAGGAACTGAAAACATGTCCACACAAAAGCCTATATGCAAATATTTATAGCAGCTTTATTCTACTATAATAGGCAAAAATGTGGAAACACCCCAAATGTCCACCAAGTGATAAACAGATAAGCAACGTGGTATATCCATAATATAAAATATCATCCAAACACAAAAAGCAATGAAGTACTGATGTATGCCACAACACAGATGAACCTTGAAACATTATGCTAAAAAGCCAGACACAAAAAGCAACATGTTGTATGACTCCATTTGCATAAAATGTCCAGAACTGACAAACCCAAAGAGAAAGAAAGTAGATTAGTGCTTGCCAGAGATTGGCAATATCTAAAAATAGGCATTAGGTTGCTTTCTGAAATAGTAAAAATGTTCTGGAATTAGAGATCAGTGGTTGCTGCACAACAGTAAAGATACTAAAAAAAAAAAAAAAAAAAATCACTTAATTGTGTACTTTATAAGGCTGAATTTTATGGTATATGAATTATATATCAATAAAGCTGTTATTTTTAAAAACTGCTTTCAGAGCTATTTTAAAAGTCATATAAGAAAAATCAGTCTCATTATTCAATGTAATCATATTTCTTCACCAAACCTGATTCTAAATGACATCTATCTACCTTCCTTCATAAAAACCTCACCCTCAGCCCTGGCTGGCGTAGCTCAGCGGACTGAGTGTGGGCCTGTGAACCAAGTGTCGCTGGTTCAATTCCCAGTCAGGGTACATGCCTGGGTTGCAGGCCAGGTCTCCAGTTGGGGGCATGTGAGAGGCAACCACACATTGATGTTTCTCTCCCTTTCTCCCTCCCTTTCCCTGTCTAAAAATAAACAAATAAAATTAAAAAAACAAAAACAAAAAACCTTACCCTCAAAAAATAAAAACTTTACTAACACTGACAATACTTAAAAGAAAATGTCTGATAGCAATTCCAAATAAATTTCAAAACTGTTCTAGGTACATTACACACTGTTGGAGTACATTTAGCTTCCAAAGTAACTAACACTACACAAACTGATATAATTTAAATACCTCAATTCAGAACTGTTTAAAAATACAATCCTACTATTTTACATTTACACCTAAAAATTGTCATATCCTATATGCTAAGTAAAATGCAGTCACAGCAATATGAGTATAGCAATAGCAAATAAATGCCCACTGTTCCAAGAGCACAAACTATTATCTATCTGTATGTCCTACTCTAATTTATTCTCTCATATCTAGGAAGATTAAGCATCAAAACTCAACATCTACTCCCAAAATAGTTTAAAAGAAACCAAAGCCCTGCTTACAGTGGAAGTACTGAAAGTATCATTGGCAGCATCATCTCAACATTTGTGGTTACTTATTTAAGTATGACTTACAGGTTTTTTGGTTTCTATCACAAGAAGAGATGGTGGTCTTTCATTGGATGACTGAGTTGGAGGGTTTTTTTGATCTGCAAATCTTGAAGATGGCTTATAGATTTTGCCTCTTTTTTCATCTGTTTCATGTTCTTCTGAAATTTAAAATACTAAGTTTCAGTATTAATTTTACATTATTTGGATTTTATTATTTTTATTTAAAAGTAAAACTTAATAACATGCCTTTAGTACTAAGATAGTCATTACTGACCAAATATGAAATTCAATTAATACCCTACTCTCAAAAATGCTAATTTAATCATTTTATAGTAAAACTATGACATACATTTTTAGAGAGTATTCTACTGTCCTAAAACTTGGAAGGTAGCCTTGACTGGTGTGGCTCAGTAGTTTGGCACTGTCAGCGTAGTGAAAGGTTGCCAGTTCATTTCTGGTGGGGGCACATGCCTGGGTTGTGGGCCAGGTCCCAGGCTGGGGGAGAGCCAGAGGCAACCGAATGATGTTTCTCTCCCTCCCTTCCCCTTTCTTTAAAAATAAATAAAATCTTTTAGAAAGATAAAAACTTGGAAGGTAATAAATAGTTTTAAAACTTATCTGGCTCCAAGTGCTCAATCCATATTTGGCCACTTAAATTTGCTAATTAATATCACCACTAGAGGGTGCTGATACACAGGAAACAAGAAATTCAAAAGCAATCAAATTTACTTCATCTGCAGTCATTATCCAAGGCTTTTGGGTTTACTCAAGAGCTATAATATTCACACTTACCTTTAGCTGCATTAACAACACCTCCACGCACAAATGTCTTCACTTTATTACCATCACTTCCTTCAAAAGCAGCAAGAAATTCCTCATAAATCTCAGCAGCAGCCTTTTCATCCTCCTAAATTTACATGAATATATTAATATCACAATATAAAAATTATTATTGTTCATAAGGTTAAACTCCTTAAGGAATAATGTCAATGAAAACTCTGCCCATACTGGGGAAAGCAGGTTAAGAAGTCCTAATGGGCAATAGCTAATCCTTGATATTA
Source organism: Micronycteris hirsuta (assembly GCA_004026765.1). Taxonomy (NCBI): domain Eukaryota; kingdom Metazoa; phylum Chordata; class Mammalia; order Chiroptera; family Phyllostomidae; genus Micronycteris; species Micronycteris hirsuta. The sequence continues at coordinate 31,226 of PVJI01008266.1, read as the reverse complement.
ACACTGAAACTAACAGAGGTTTTGCTCTTCTACTGGCAATTGGTGGGACCAGGAAAGGACCCACCAATTTGTTTAAAGACAATTCAATGGTTAATGACAACTGGCTATAAAAATATATATTATTCTATTAATGTTTATATTATTTCCACAGCACAGTAATTTAATTCAGGAATAAAGATTTCCGGCACAAACCACTGAAGACATAAATATTAGAAACTGAAGCAGATTTATCTCCAGACAGTTGGCATTAAAAAAAAGCTAAGAACCTTGACAATTTCCATTATAACTATGCTAAATGTCCTAAAAATATATGACTAGAAAGGCCAATGAAGCAGAATAAAAAATACAGAAATAAATCCAATAGCATGTGGAAATTGTGCATTCAATAAATGTGGCATCTCAAATCGGTGAAGAATAGATGGACTTTTCAATGAATGATGGTGGGGGGGTACCTTAATAGCTGTTTGAGAAAAGATTAAAAAATGAACCAATTATTCACATTATACCCAAATAGAAGTACAAATGTATCAAATTTAATTTTTTAAGAAACAAAACCAGCCCCGGTTGGGTGGTTCAGTTGGTTGGAGCATGGTCCTGTACACCAAAAGTCTGCGGGTTCAATCTTTAGGTGCGGATTAAAAAAAGTAAAAAAATAAATAAATAAATAAAGCCATATAAGTATTCGAAAAAAATGAAGAAATTCTGTTGTAAGCTGAGAGTGGGGAAAACCTGACTGAAAAATCAGAAACCCTATGGAAGGACTGATAGATCTGATTACATAATACTTTCTACATGAAGAAAACACCAGAAGCAAAATAAAAAGACAATCACTGAACTGTGATAAAACACTGCACCTTGTATCATATACAAAGTGTTAATATAACTATACCTAATACACAAAGAGTTCCTAAAAAATATAGAGAACCTAACTTAGAGAAAGAGTAGTTTAGTTATGAGCAGACAGTTCACAGAAACAAACACAAGAAAAGCTGTCCTACCTTATTTATAAGAGAAATACAAATTTAAAACTATACTATTTTCACTGGGCAGATTGGCAAAACTTCTTTGATGACATTCTCTGTTGACAGGCTGTGGGGAAACCACCTCAGAAATTGCTGACAGGAGAGTACTTTGACAATATCTAGCAGAGCTACATTCATGTATTTACCGTCAACCCAGTAATCTCACTTGAAGGAATATATCCCAATGATACACTAGCAAAAACACCATATGCATAATACCACCCGTAACAGGTCTATTTGACATGTCAAAAGACCAAAACACAAATGCCCTCAATAGAATTTTAGTTGAATGAACTGCTACACAGCTATTTTAAAAAAAATAAGTATTTCGATATACTTGCAGTAATCTCTGAGATGAAACGTTAAGTGAAAAAAGCAAGACGGAGAAAAGCGTACTGTACACAGCACGCTACTGTGCATCTAACAAAGGAGTGGGTACAGTCTACATGCACACACTTGCTTATGAAAAAGAAACGACCAGAACATAATGAAAACTGTTACACAGCAGAGAGAAAACGGTGGAGGACACGGGAATATAGAAGCCAGACTCCTCTGATTACATCTCACGTTACACATTTGACTTGGAGGTGGCAGCTGAAAATACCCTGGAAGTCTCAAGTCTCTGAAAAACAGCTCTATTGCCCATACACTTACTGCCCCCTTTAGATAGATTGATTTCCAAGGATAACTCAAAATACACTTTAAACATTACCTTTTTCTTCAATTCTTCTTGCTCCTTCTTACTTAAAGTTCGCTTAGCTGTACTCATTTTTCCAATACTGAATGCTTTAAGTTTGTTTTCTAGAAGAGGCTATGAAAAGAAATAAAAAGCATACCTTTACATACACATTCTTAATGCTACCTCATTAAGAACTCAACTGAGGTGTATAACTCAACTGATACACCTCAATTAATAAACCAAATCTTCAGAATAGATGACTTAAGAAAAAAAATTTCACTGTAAAGAAGAAAAGCTGAGGGTACTCTAACCATCAGGGGCCTGCCTACCTTGAGCTTAATCCTGAAGTATTCATTTAAGAATACCTTCATTTGCCAACAGAAGATCGATAACATAAAAAAGTCATTTTTTTAAAAAAAGGTAAAAAGGCTTCAAACTCATTCAGCTTGCTTGTTGGCAGCAAGAATAAAAGCGCTTGAAGAGGGAAAGCACAGATGTTTCTGAGCAAAAGAAACAGAATAGAAAACAGATATTTCCAATAGGGGGAAAGAGAGATACATTTCCATGGTTCAGTAGCACAAATCAAAATACCATCTACAACCGCCAGTTCAGGTATTACAAATTGTATCACTTCCTTGTATAATTCAGTAAATCACTTCATCTTTTTTTCTTGCTTTTTGCTTTCAATGCTTTCCCATTTTGTTTCCCCTGAGATTTTCAGTACCCACCTGGCACCAATTATTACAATACTATAGACGATATTCCCTATGTTGTACACTGTATCCTCATTACTATTTTGTAACTATCAATTTGTACTTCTTAATCCCTTCAGCTTTTTCACCCAGTTCCCATCAGTCTGTTCTCTATATCTATGAGTCTATTTCAATTTTGCTTGTTCATTTTGTTATTTAGATTCTACATATAAGTGAAATCATGCAGGATTTGTCTTTCTCTGACTGACTTATTTCACTGAGCATAATACCCTCTAGGTTCATCCATGCTGTCATAAATAATAAGATTTCATTCTTTTTATGGTCAAGTAATATTCCATTGAATATATGTACCACAACCTTTTTATCCACTTGTTCTTCATCAACAATACTGGTATTTATGAACACAATAATTTCATTTTCTTTCTGAGAAAACAGTACTTTAATGAAATCTTCATTTATGTAACCTAGAAGCAATTTCCTTCTGAGATATGGCTTGAATAAACCGCAGGCCTTTAGTTCAGTCAGTCATTTGAATGTTAGGTTTTGATTCATAATTTAAAAGAAATGTTAATTAAATACAACCTAAAATATTAACCTGCAATTGAATTTGAAGGTTTCTTTAGCCCGTACTAAAATGAGAAGTTAACCAATTGCCAAAATTAGACTTTATCAATCCCTAGTTACTAAAAAGGCTTACCCCTGAGATATGCAGAATGAAAGAATAATGTTGCTGCAAACTATTTTAAAGTTACATTACATTCCCTTTGAAAAAACAGAGCACTAGGTAACCCAAAAGTCAATACTGGGTTACAGGAACAGAATCAAAATAATTTTCTTTCCCAAATAGAAAGAAAAATGTTTTGCCATCATTCATTCAGCATCTTTGGTTTCAACTTCAAAAGTTTAAATGAATTATAAAATTACACATAAATTCAAAGAAAGACATAATTTCATAAAACAAAATGTTTGGGCCAAACTGTATTCATAGCCTAAGAGTTTAGTCCAATAGGTAAATGGTTAAGGAAATTAAGAAATATTTTCGCAAAAAAATACAATCATCCATTAAAAAGTTTATTTACAAAACATTTGTGAAAAGTTTAAAAATCAGAACTAAGAACAGAGTATTTATAAGTGTGTTCCTGTAAAATGGATCTCTCAAAGTAAAAATACTTTTGTGCTGAGAAACAATTAACAAGAAAATTGAAGTATTATCAATGTTAATACTGACTGGTGCTGATTATCTTCTTTATTTTCCAAATTTAATCGCAAGAAAATATTTAAAATAAAACAAGAGCCCCTTTCAGACACATGCAGTACAGAAGCTCCTTTTCTGGGCTCTAGTACTGCCCGGGACAACGCACCCACCAGAGTACACAGCACCCGTCATGTCTGCTTCCCAGGGCAAGACTACAAGCTCTCTGAGAGCAAGAGCCGTGTTTCAATCATCTACGTATTTCCAGTGACTGGCATTTGGCACTTGGTTCAGTAAATGTTTGGTAAAGGAAAGAACAATAAATCTGACCATTAACCATTTTACATTAGAAACACTCCTTGTTTTTTTAATTAAAAATTTCAATAAAACCTACTTCACTTATAAGTTAAAAAAACATTTCCTTGGATGAACTTAAGTTTATCATTAACCCAAATACAACAAAGAATGCTATTTTCAAATAGTACAAAATGTAACAAGTACAAAACCAGCTATCCAGCCACCAAATTGAAGCACAGATTAAAATCATTAACTATTCTTTCCTATCTTTATCAACACTTACTCTTGAGACATTCTGGTGAGGAGAATCACAAAGGCTTTCACGGGTACTTTCATTCCTATAATTATGTTTTCTCGGGCTTTTAGGTCGTGTCCGACTTGGCATATCACCATCTGAGGGTCCAGATGCATCCATCTTCAGGAAAAGGAAAACAAGTTTTCAAAAAAAAATCACGTATGGAGTATTGAAAACTAGAAATAACTCAGATGTTCAAATACTGACAAATTTAATAATACACTATCAAAACTCCTATCTCTTAATACCACCACCAATTTCATCAGAAAAGTCTTCATGTACAGGGAAAGTTTTCAATAATTCTATACCTTGCACATGAATGCTCAACTTTTGTATCAGTGACAAAGAGTCATTTACTTTGAAGTAACAGGTTCACTTCCTTCATTTTCAGGAAAATACCTGCCAAACACCCAAGTCTCATCAACCATACTTTGTCAGTTGCTCCTTGGAATAAAAATGGTATTCCAGAAAAAAAGAACCCAGTTTTATTTCACAATTTAAACAACCGCTCAAGTACTTTTCCTCCAAACAAACATCACACATTGGTAAAACTGAGCTGCCTTGTAAGTACGTGCCATTTCAATCACATACAACATTAAAAGAACCACACAAAAGGACAAGAATATTAGTAATTTTACTCCTGCACCAAGAACATCCTTAAGAGAAAGTAGCATATTTTTACTATGCCTATGGAAAGAATACAACGACTACTAGTACATTTTGATAACACTGCCTTGATTCGTGCTCAGGTGCCGACATTCTACCCATCAACTGCTTTTTCGCCATGAGTGCAAATGTCGCCACAGGGAAAAAGACAAATAATGTCTGTGTGTTATTGCAAAATAGTTTTGAATTTACAGATTCCCTGGAAGATTCTCAGTGACTCTCCAAGGTCTGACAAACCATACTTTAAGTGCTATTGTAATAACATATGCAAAGAATGTTTATCGCAGTATTATTCAAAATTTCAAAACCCTTTAAACAAAAAGTATATGCCTATCGACAGAGAAATACCTTAATAACTGGACCTCCCTCTGTGGAACAAGACAATGCTATTAGAAAGACTAGACAAGAGCTATGCCTGCTTCCATGCAGGGATGTCCAATAGGGATATTGTGCAATAAGAAAAGAATACATGTGTATAATGCAATGCCACAGTCAATGTACAAGTGCACACATTTACGTATGTACAGAATTTTATAAGCACGATAAAAAAACAAAGAAATAAACATATTAGGTTTCTAACATGGTTTGAAGGGCCAACTTATGTGAACAGAAAAAAGAAGAGCACCAAACAAAAAGGTGAAAGAAAATAGGCTCATATATTATAACTGTATTTATTAAGTAAAATAAGGGTAGAGATATAAACAAAAAGAAATAATTAAATTTTAAAGAAAAACACAAAGACTGTCACTTATACTCACATGTGCATCTGAAGATCCAGATGAATGAACATCTGATGATCTGGTCTGCGAGAATGAAAAATAAAAGTCAGTATTAATTGATCAGAAAAATATCTTACTATGCTAACAAGTATTTCTCATACTCAATTTTTCTCAGACTTAATTTTTCCAAACTTGCAGCAATTTCTTCTCAGCTAATAAAACTAAACAGGGGCAATCTCTAACTTATGAAAAGGTTGTGATCCATAATAAATGCGCAAGTCCATTCTTTAAAATTCAGAATGGGTATTTTCCAAAATATGATACAAATGACAGTCATAGGACACACTGCTCACTGCTGCAACACTGACTTAGCAGCAACTTACTACACAACAAAGAAACCTCCCCTCCTTTCTCCAATCACCCTAGATCAGGTAAGGATATTCTAACAGCAAGAAAATTCACATATAAGCCATTGATATCTAGCAAATGGTACAAATTCACCTGTAGAAATAGTTCAAGAAAAACAAAATACTATCATCAAATCCCCCATAGGCATCCATTTGCAGCTTGTTTTAAGGGCGCTGCTTCCACTTGGGCATGCCACTGTGGCTGACTATTGCACAAGAGTTCTGTCTTCAAGTCACAGCCGTTTCCAACAGTAGCGACTCTCAAAATCTCATTTTATTTTTTTCTTAATTGATCTACAGTTCAGATTACACACAGCCTAAGACATTTTATTGGTTTTTCACTATTCATCTACCGACAAAGAAGCCAAGCTGCAAGGCAATTCAAATAAGATTCATATGGATACACACAGTATTACTTCATCAGATTTTTTTACTGAATCAATTTTTTTCTCTGAACTCCACTTTACTGGGTCCTAGTTAAAATCAGCCTGAAATAACCAAGCACCAAGATATCTTCCACCTCCATTCTCTCTATCCATCATTCTTCTGTCCCCAGCTTTTACTGTGATCCTCCTCGTTCACTTTCTTCTATCAGCTAACCTTTCTTAAAAGACCAGATGGTATGAAAGAACAATTTTTTTGATATTTAAATTAACTCTGTCAAACACTTTGAAACACAATTTGAAATATGCCCATTTGCAAACACTTAGAAATTAGAAAAACTAAAGAGTATAAATAATTTCTCTTAGAAAAGAAAAAAAGTTCATCAAAAGACAGAATTGTCTGGGGAGAAAAAATCAACTGCCTTCCAATGTAGTAGTATTAACCTGCTAGATAACAAAAATAATATCCTAATCATAACAGTAACAAAAAATATAAAACACCTAGAAACCAACTAAAGAAAATATACACAACCTGTGTGAGGAAAACACAAACTATACATAAAGATTCAGTTATTCAAGTCACCTTTTGAAAAGACTTATCATATTCCTGAATAAGAAAACTCATTATTAAGAAAATGTCCATTAATACCCAAATTTATTTACATACCTAATACAATTTCATTCGACAGCTCTAAATCCCGAAGGGAAATCTTTGCCAGGAGGCAAATGGATTGCCAAAAATAATTCTCAAGTTCAACCAGAAGAATAAGCATGCAAGAGAAGCTAAGAATGTATTCTCCTTCCTTTTATTTTCTAAGCCACCACATCCAAATCATTTCCAGGACTTAAAAATAACAGCATGACTTAGGAGATGCATCAGCTGATTTCAATTAACCTAAGATGGCACTGGTCATATTTATTGCAAACCAGGCATTTCCCATTGATACGGAAGTTAAATTCAAACTGTAATTAATAAGATTTTGAAAGAACAGCCAACTTCTAAAGCTAATGGTCCAGGTAAACAGTAAATGTAATGCTACCTATGAATCTGAGCCTCTCCTTAACCTGGAACTGAACTATATTGTTTGTCTTGGGCTTAGGTTTTTGTTTTCTTTTAAACTTACAAACAAGAAATTAATGCTTAAAAATCCTGAGAAGTCTGTAGCACAATTCTTCATCAAAATGAAAAGACCCAAAAACAAAAAATGAAAGGGCAGAGTAAGGAGAGTTTGAGGAAATAAAGAAGCAAACACAACAGACATTTATCTCAGGGTAAGGAAAGCAGACAGTACAGGTGTGGGGAAGGACATCAAGAAAATCCAAAAGGAAAAAGAATCATTCTGCTGGCTGCAGAGGAGAAAAAGGTAAAGCCAATTACAAGTATGCCCATATGACCCTGTATCTTGGTGGCTGAGAATAAAAACAATTTTTTTCTTCCTGGCTGCTCCTACATCAGTCCAAGTGAAAGGCCTCCACAATCCAAGTTTTCAAATTAGCAAGCTATCCACAGGAACATTCCTCCAACACTGCCACTCAGTGCAGCCAACACTCCATTCCCATTTCTGTCTCCCAAATATCTTTCTCCTCTTATCTTCTAAAGCATCAACTTGCATCTGTACAAGTGTAACAATCTCTCCTACAGGAAGCAAATCAATCCCTCTTTGTTCTGAGAAGACCCCGTTCTTCATCTTCCGCCTTGATCCCTCTCATAGGTCTGTCTGCTCTCAACTACTACACATTTTCAACTCTTGTCTGCAAGCTACTCCGCTCCAGGATGTCTAAAATTCCTCGCAAGCCGTCTTGTCCTCCTGACCTTATCTGACAGTGGGTGGTCTGGAAGTAGTAAAATGTTAAAAGCACAAACCTGGAATCAGAATGTGTAATCTTGGGCCTAGTTCCTTCATATGTAAAGCTGAACAGCACCTGCCTCAGGAATGTTGTGAAGGACAAATACAGGTGAAGCACTTAGAACAGGGTTTGGTACATAATAATTACCTCATCAATATGTGTTAGGCAGCAGCAGCATTGTAATAGGGTCATCCCGGACTCCTTCCTTATCCCCTGTAATCAACTGAGTCAAATTCTGCTCACCCTAGCTCTTCTACAAGGGCCCCCTTTCCTTTCTAAAGACACCATGTGGTTCAAGATCTTCCCTTTAGGCACCCATTTACTGGGCAACCATTTACTGGTACTGTGCCTTGCATGAGATATAAAGTAAAGAAAGACACAGCTCCTGTCATTAGCAGCTAACAAAAGAGACAACTAAAAATGTGGCTATGCCACAAGAGCACTGACAAATTTTAACGGAAGATGTTAGGAAAAGCTTCCCAGAAAGGATGTGAAGTGAGACTTTTGAAGCAATCCTCAATTATCAGCACTGCAATGATCTTCAAACTGGTCCTCCTCACTTTCAAATCCTTCCTAAACTATACCTCCAGAATTGCTTTCATAAAGGACTTTCCCGTCTCAAATTCTCCATGGCTCTCTAATTCTATTCTGTAGCATTCAAAGCCCTCCACAACTAGCTACAACTTACCTTTCCATCTCAGCTCCCTGTGTCATATGCAAGCACCCTACTAAACCAGACCACTTACCAATGCATTTCCCTGCAGTTTTCTTCCCGCCTCACCCCCATCTCTTTTTCACAACCCCTCTCTGTATCCTTCAAAACTCTCATTTTTCAAAAGGACTCAATCACTCAAATTCCCCTATGCTCTTGAAGATCCCCTGCCCTGGAATTCAGCCAGCTCTCAGTCCTTTCCCTAAACTTGTAGGTACTGCTGACAGCTCTGCCTTGTACTACAATGTTGATTCTCTTCTTCCACTAGACTGCATACTGCCCCAAAGGGGGCAGGGTCTTATTTAATGTTTTGTTTTTTTTCTTTTTCCTCAAAAACCAAGCACCAGATGGGCAACTGATAGATCCTCGACATCCTTGTTGGTATAACGTGCTGCAGCAAGCACCTCCACAACAAAACTGCACTGCACACTGCCAACACACTACACTCTCCCCTCACTGACAGAGAGGCGCTTCCTGGCTTCATACCACTCGCCAAGCCAAACCAAGGTCCCGCTCTCAAAAAAAAAAAAAAATCTGTAAGATCACTGAGGCTTATACCATGTACAAGAAAGTTAAAAAAACAAGCCTTTTTAAAAATTACATCCAAAACACTACCAATACATGAGAAGTTGTCACGACATTTTGAATGTCCTACAGTTTATCTAAACTGAGGAAGGGTCTAGTGAAAAATATTTAACTCCTCAAAGAAACTTCTAACAGTACGAAATAATCTCAGGTGCCACAGGCAACTGTATCTTGCTTTTAAAAAAGTTAGTTCAGAAAAATGTCTAGCACATAGCTGGCATGTAATAAAATGTTAAAGCTACTTAATACAAGCATAAGAGGCAAATTATTTCTAGTATCAACGTTTTTGAGTTTACTATCCTGTAACAAGTTTTTACTTCAAGACTGAAGTTCTTTATAAAAAGATGAAGGCAGGAGTCTTCAACTTGCATTCCAAATGGGATGCAGTAGGGCAAATGGGTATCTTCTATAGGTTTACACACCTTCAGGCACCACCAAAGAACATGTACATAGCCAGTAATAAATAGTAAGGATCACCAGCCTGAACGGATCCTCACTGCACTTATTTCTTAGAAGTGAAATACTTACAACTGTCAATCAAAATTTTTCCCAAACCAATTTAGCACTGAATGTCCAAAAAGCTAGCAGTATTTTCTTTATTTACCTATCTAATCCAATTTTTGACAATACGGCAAAAATTGTAAGGGTGCAATTTTTAACAGGCACACAATTCAGTATCAGTACTATTATCAGCACAGGACATGCAGAGGAAAGAAAATGTCACACTCTTCTTCATACCCTCATTTTTGTTGAGTAAGCAAACAAAATCAAAGCTACAACATGGCATCAGTGCCCCTCCCCCAGAGCAGTATTCTAGTCTGGAGATAAACAGGAACAATGCATAGGAAAATTTTAGCCCATTCCTAAAACATTCACTGAATCTTTATATTTGCCAGGCTTTAAAAGGAAAAGCATAGAAAATTACACAAAAAATAAAAGGGTGTGGGATCTCTTCATGGGGGACAACTACACATAAAGTTAAGTCATTTGACTATGCATACATAAAATGTAATTTTTAAAGCTAGAAGAAGCTGTAGAGGTTATCTAACTTCATCTCTTTATTTTATAATTAAGACGTCAAATTATTTTGCCATTATCAATGGCAAAAACCTTGTATGTTGTACTTTTTTAAATTAAAATCGTCCTCAATGTCTAGAAATATGATATACAAACATCCCTCCCCATATTAATGGAAATTTAAGTACTAAAAAAAAGAATAAGCAGAAAACAGAAGAATCTTTTCACTCCATCTGTATTGTACAATATCAATCATCTGCTGTAACCAGGAGAAGGGAAATCAACCCGGAGATCAAAGGCTAGACATTCCAAACACTGTAGCATTAGCCAAAATGATCTGACATTCTCTCCAATAATTTCTGGACTTGTGTTAAAAATAAAAAGCAACAATCTGGGAAGTCATTATGATAATTAATGACTTATCTCAGGATTAGACTTTATCCTGACATTTTGAAAAGTACTTTTAATTTCCTCTAAGAATAAAAAGGGAAAAGAATCAGTATGATTAGGTACTTTACAGACATTAACTCATTCAATCCTTATCAACCCTGTAAAAAATGATTGTATCACATCACAAAAGAGGACATTGAGACTCAAGAGTTTACACAATCTGCCTTAAAACTGCAAATATAATTAAGTACCAAGGCAGAATCTGAATCCAAATCTAGTTTATCATCAAAATCCAAGATCTTTCCACATTATGCAGCCTCCACATTAATAAAGTCACATCAATATCCTTTGAATACTGAGATATTCTGATTCCTTTTACAAATATCAGTAGAAAATCTCTTAACGGCATCATCTGATGATTAATCTAAAGCAACATATTTAAACAGATTTATTACTGGAAGACCCAACAATTTAATTATAGGTTAGTCACACAACCATGAGAAGTATTATTATATGACTGAACACGGACATTAAGATGTTTTCAATGTATCCAAGGCCTCAAAATAGGATATACTTAAAATATTACTTTCAGAAAAAACAAAAATTGTGATGCTAAAGCGTGAATTATTACGGATTTAACTAGCTTTATCATGAGTCCGTTGAGAGGAAGTGGGTTCAGAAAGGTAACCAACTATTCCCCTACTCCCCAGGGGGCAATGTACCCGGGAAGGAAGAAAATAACAAAGTAAACGCAAAACTGACCCTCTACCACAGTTTCTATATAACTAAAGAATGTCTGGTAAAGCCATTACTAATTACTAACTAATTATGAACATCATTCACCAAATGGCATAAAATATGGTTTATTAGAAACTGAGACAACAAGTACAAAACGGGTTATTATGTTTGTCACAACAATTTGTAATCGCAAGGCTTGCCTTAACTTCCTAATAACCGACTTATAATCACACTCACTCTAGATATAACAGTCCCTAGAACCTTTAAGCGTTACACAACTTCTTACATCACCATCAAAAAGCTTAACAACTACTCCGGGCAGTACCTATTACTTTTTATATCGTGTTCGAGATGAGGAACTCAAAGAAAAAAACGATTAGTTGCCCACAATGGCAACTAAGACCTGATACTACTAAACACAACTAATACTAAACTACTTCCACAGCTCAATGGTTTCACACATACGCGCACACGGCTCCAGTAAACTCAACAGCAGTGTACTAATAATCTAAGGTGGCTTCCAAGTACACGGAAGTTCCCCTTTGATTGAAACACACAGGAACGCAGGAGACCCCGAGTCCTCCAACATGCGCCCAGGAATGAAGTGCTCATTTTGTAGCTCCTCTGGAATGAGATAAGACCACGTGTGAAGCGCAGAGAATTAACCGAGGCGGTGCAGCACTGCAAAGAAGACCTGCGCCGCCTCTGCACTTCCTTCCCCGCGTCCCTCCACTATTGGTCCTCCCCTCACAACTGGAGGCCCTACAGGTTATTTATTCCCAGGAGGACACGGAGGAAATTGAGGGAGGCCGGACGCGTGAGATCCAAACCCAAAGAACCCAGAAAAGAGGAGCAGGGACTTTATCGCCGGGAAGCGATTCCCGCCTATCCCAGGCACTGACCCGTGCCCTCAGCGCACCAAGGTGAGACAGAGCAGCGCGTTTTCACCGTTTCAGACCTCAATCCTTGATTTCACTCCAATGTCAAGCACCGGCCGAAATATTCAGGGAAGCCACCCCACCCCAGGGGGCGCGAGTCTCGAGCCAAACCCGGGCTGGGACTAAGGGGAGATACCAGGCCTCTCAATCTGCGCACAACCGCGCGTCCGCACCCCGGCCTACCATCACGACCAGAACGCGGACCCCCACCCAGCCTATTCCACCTGGCCAGAAGCGTCTGCAGGCCCCAGACAACAGTGAGAGACTCACTGACTTAACGGAGCCCTCTAAGAAATTACCTTTGAACTGGCCTTCTGAGACCCGCCTGGCGTTTTGTCCGCCATCTTGAGCTTTGCCCCTCCTTCGGCGGTGGCAGCAGCAGCAGCTCGAGCGAGTCGAGAGCCGAGAGAGTGGATCACAGCGGAGCCCGCCAGAGCGCCTGCCAGGCTGAATAGTCAACTGCCGAACTAGGAAATGCAAGCTCGTGCACACGTGACTTCCTGTGTCTTTTTTTTTTTTCCCCGGCCCCGCCCACCACACTGGTTTTTCTGGTTGGTCTCGGTTGCTGGGCGTGTTTACTGGGCCCGGAAATTTAGAGCACCTACTTGTCCTGGCTTCCGGAGCCAGCAGACACTTAACTCTTTTGGAAGCGCCAACCCCCGCCAGGTGCGAGCCAGCTCTGTTTCCTGGCGAGGAGGGAACGTCTCCTTAAAGAAGAAATACACTAATCATCTGGGCAGGATTTTATCTCAACTGAGAAAATAAGTCTGGAGCGAACTCGGGGGACCCAGCATTCCGTGGACAGAGACCTTGTTCGCACCACCTCGGGAGCTCACACCCCGGTGGGAAATTTGCAGTCTGCTCAAGGTAGTTGAATACAGAATTGTGCCCAGAAAGCGGTGAGAGGAGCATTTGACCCAAACAGATTCCGGCAATGAAGGTATCCGATAGACTCCGTTTAGGGCGTCTACAGAATGAGTGGGTACATGCAGACAGAAGATGAATGAGAGAAAATCATAAAGAGACACTATTCTAAATCCAGCATACATGGGAATTATTTAAGAATTACGTTCTTTACTTGAGTGTTTTCCCATTTAATCACAGAAGTGGAAGGGAACACCGAACAGAGAGAGTAGTTGAAATAAAAGACTGGTAGCGTGAGTCAGTAGGCCTCTGTGTGGTCACCGTTTTGTTAGCCCAGGTGTAGGGAGGGATGTGCCTGGAGAGATGGATGGGGAGCAAGTTCACACAGGGCCCTGAGGCAACCAGTGTGCTTTGTAGTTAGAATTCTGAAGATATAGAGAGGCCTGCAACAGGGTTTTAAGTAGGACTGTTACATGGTCAGATTATAAGGTTTAAAAATGGCACTGAAGACTGAGGGAAGGGAGGAAGAAGAAAACTCACGACCTTCTCTCCCTAATTTATTTATGCAAAATATGTTTGAGAACTTTTTGTGTATAAAAGCCTGGCCAAAGTGTTGAATTTACAGAGACAAGTAAAAATACATTGATTTTTCTATGATTAAAACTTAATGAGGACTGGGCAAGAGAAGGGAACAGCAAACTAACATGATGCAGAATTAAATTGATGCTGCAAGTAAGGATAATTAGCTGTGGGATCTGAATACAGTAAATAATTCTGAGTGTAGGGATGGGGTAAAGAGATGGGGGAGATTTCACAGAGAAGGCAGCACTTGAACTAACTCTAAAGAAGTAGAATTTTGTCTGTTTGGATGGTGTTGGGGCCTGGGGTGGAGAAGGAGAGGCAGACCGTCAAGAAATGTCAGCCGTCATTTGTGCCAGGCACTGAGGAGTCAGAAGGCTAGGGCTCCTGTGTGAGGGGATGGGGGTAGAAGAACAGACGATGAACCAATGGCAAAAAAGAAATCATTTCTAAGCAAGAAATAATCAGAAAGTGACAAGTGTACATTGAAATTAAAATGGAACAATGTTTTGCAACCTCTAATCCAATTGAATTTATTGTCCTTTTTTAAAATTTTTATTTATTCTGGAAGAGAGGAAGATGGAGAGAGAGACATCTATTTTTGTTGTTCCACTTATTTAGGCATTCATTGGTTGATTCTTACACGTGCCCTGACCAGGTATTGAACCCGCAATGTTGGTGTATGGGGATGATGCTCTAACCAACTGAGCTACCTGGCCAGAGGCTGAATTTATTTTCAATCGCAGATCTTATTACACTTCTATTCCGCGCTGCTTCCACCACCCTCCTCCTGGCCTCTAATTGGAAGCTAATCAATTTTCTACTCTTACTAAAGATGGTACTCTCTCCAGGACCTTGTACACCTCCCTCTGCCATCAAGCCTCAGTTAGAGACTGCTTCTGATCCATAGGACCCTATACTTCTCACGCAAGATGCTCATCACACCAGATCTTCATTATCTGTTTACAGTCTGGGATTAGAAAGTGAAATCATCAACTGGGAGGAAGGGAGAAGTGGGATTGGCTCTGCCCAGTTGTGCTCTGGCAATGCCGCAGGCTGATTTTGTCTCTTACAAAGTGAATATATGCACACTTTTTATTCAAATCCCTTAAGTCCTACTTCCCATACAAATAATTTTTACTAAATATTTATCCCGAAAGTTAAAAATAAAGTTAATGCAGACTTCTTCCCTCTCTTTTTCATACAATAAAGCCCCAGAGGAAATCAGACTAATGTTACCTGACAAGAAGTAATACACAGGCCTTTATTAAGGCCTAATTAAGTATACTTTGAAAAACTCACAGTCACGGCAATCATCAGAGTTCTCCTGAATACATATAAATCATGAAATCTTGGCCCTATTATTCAAACTATGAATTAAGGAGGATGAAGTAGCATGAATGGACACATGGAATTTTACAGAATCGGAAGTTTTAACTAGACTCACAATTCCTGTTGCCAAGGGACTACACGTAAATAGTAGGAAATCATACAATTTATTGCAATTCGTATTACATTTTCCCAATCACACAGTCCACGGATGGGCTAGGTTGAAGGTAATAAAAATCGCTCTTTTAGCTAAGATCCTGGTGGGAAGATTACCCTTACTATGTAGCAATTGTAAAAAGAAGATAATGAGCCCTAGCCAGGTGTTTCAGTTGGTTAGAGCAGTGCCTTGTGCAGGAAAAGGTGGCGCGTTGCATTCCTGGACGGGGACTTGCCTAGGTTGTGGGTTTGCTCCCCAGTCCAAGCGCCTACAGGAAGCAACTGATCTTTGTTTCTCTCTCACATCCATGTTTTCTGTGTGTGTGTCTCCCTCCTTCCTGTCTCTCTTTAAAAAAAAATAAATATATCCTCAGGTGAGGGGGTGGGGGAAAGATAATGAAACCTAGGATGGTCCAGATGGAGTACTGTGGAAATGGGTGTTCCTAAGGGAGTACGTAGTGTGTGTGTGTGACAAAGACAAAGGAGGACTTAAGTTGCCCATGGAAAGTCATAACAACTAGCAGAAGGCAACAACTAGGGAGTTCGTTCTTTCTTACTACAGCCTGACACTCCAAAGACGGGATGGGCTTGGACCACCCACAGATCAGCCCTCACTTAGCCTGTGGCCTACCTTCCACCAGTACACAGCCTAAATACCCCTGTGATAAGACCAAAACTCTTGAGGCAAGACCAGGTAATTAAAAGGCTGGGTGGAGAATGAACTTACGAAGAGAAAATGAAGACTATTTCTCTTATCAATTTTACTTGGTTGCCAATAACAGAAGTCCAACTGTAGTGGTCTTAAAACACATAAGGGTTGATGTTCACATTCCTATCATGGTGGATCTTTTTATCAAAGAATATGACATACTTTTCTTCGTTTTCAGATTTTTTTATTTCCTTCACATTGACTTTGCATATTTCTTGTTACGTTTTATCATTTCTGTTGTTAGAATAGAATAAGTTTTTCTGTTACTTACATGTCCTAAGTAATTGTTTATACATTGATTTCCATACATCAGTGTCGTACCCAGCCATTTCGCTGAATTCTTTTATTATTTGTATAGTTTTTTAGTTTTTTCTCTTGGGCTTTCAGGTATATACAGTCATATCATTTGCACACAGCTACAAGTTTACTTCCTTGGTCCCATTTTTTCCATCTCTTGGTTCTTGTGTGTATGTGTGTGGTGACATCAGCCAGTGCCTCCAGCACAGCGGCGAGAGCGTGCTGACGGTACCCTTGTCTTGTTCCTGGCTTTTAGTGTTCTCCTGAGGTCGAGGCTGACCTGTGGGCTTCAGGTCGAATTAATATGTTAATTTTTTAGTTAACTTTGGAACTGAATATGTAGAATTTTACGTTCTCATAGAAAACTCAAGGACTCCGAAATGTGCCAAAGAGTGCCGAAGGTTAGACAGCCCTGTTAGAGAAACACAGGTACAGGCTTGTGTTAAGAAAAACCAGGACAACTCCACGACTTGGGAAAAGAAGGAACAAATTAGAAACGTCCTGCTCTGTGCACCGGGAAGAATGGGCAGAGGGGAGGGCTGATTTGAGGGAGGACAGGTAGAAATCTATATTAGTGTCCCATAGGCTGCCATGACAAATTACCACCGAGTTAGTGACTTATAACACAATATATCATATATATAACATGTATATCATCTGTGATATATGTATATTACATTACAACTTGATGATCTTAGTTCTGGAGGCCAGAAGTCCAGATGTGCCTGCGGGCCTGTTCATTTTGCAGACTCTAGAGAAGAATCCATTTCCTTCCCTTTTCCAGCTTCCAGAGTTCTCTGGCAGGTGGTCCCCTCCTTCATCGTCAGAGCCAGCAACATAGCATTTTCTACCGTGACCTCTGCTTCCATCCGTGTCCGCTCTCTAACTCTACTGCCTCCCTCTGCGAAAGGACCCTGTGATTACTTTGGGCTCACCATGGCAATCCAGGATAATCGCCCCCTCTCAAGAGCCTTAACTTGATCATACCCACAAAGTCCCTTTGCCATGTAAATGAACATATTCAGAAGGTTCATAATCATAATACATATGTGTAAATGAATAAAGTCTACATCAGAGGCATGTGTAGGGGAGCACAAAAGATTGGTACAGCACAGGGGGAGTCCGAGAGGACCTCATGGAGGATGCTGTGGAACTTTTGAAGGGGGTGTGTTCTGCTCACAAGAGTGTGCTGCTGGGGCTACTCCCAGGAGTCACTAGAAGCTGCTCAAAGAGCAGGATGGAAACCTTAGCACAGCATTGTCTCATTTTGAGAAAATGCAAATCTTGCTCACTTTAAACAGATTTGAAAGTCTCCCTTCTGTATAAATTTTGAAATAATATCAATCTCTCAACTCTAATTAAAATTTTTTTTCAAGAATTGTGTAGTTTTGGGAGTGCTCTTCTAGTTGCTAGATGGGATACAGCCCAATTCATGAATCATTTATAAAGCCAATTAGATCTTCAAATTAAAAAAAAACAAGAATTGTGTAATTTCTTTGTAGGCAGCCTCCAGGGACTGCAAAGGTCATTTATTATTTTGCCACATGGTGGCGCTGCTGCCGCTGGTAAACAAAAAACACCCGCCGTCCTTTACTGGTGGCCAGTGAACACACAAGTAACTTCTGTGAATGATCTTGGTGCACTTGTCACATTTATTATTACAATTAAAAATCTAATATCCTGTCATTTTCGACCAAGCTTTCATTGAGCAATTGTGCTAGTGCCGGTGCTGGAAAATGTACTAAAAAATAATTTAGAAGGGGGAATCAAATGTGAAAAAAATGTGGTGTGCTGTGTTGTTCATAGGAGAGAGCAGTCCACAAAATATTAGAGATAATACCTCTGCACTCAGGCTTGCTCTGCGTATCCAGGAGGGCAGGGACAGGGCTGAATCCCAGCACATACTAGCACGTCTGGCACAGCAGGCACCAGTAAACGTTGTGAAATAAACAATAAACAAACATGGAGGTGGCAGCCCTGCCGCTCCCACCTATATGAAATACATTCTGTTTCACCGGACACAGGAACTAACAGAAAGTTCCTGAAACTGAATTCCAAAATCACAGCTGAATTTCTGAATAGTCCAGCTCAGGTCAGCTGTCCGTGCCCAGGGAGATGGCTCCAGAAGGTTACCAGGGATGAAGGAGGACTTCGGGGAGGGAGAGGTGTGAGCCCAAACTAACTGTATAGTGTGTGAGTAATGAGTCTCAGCCACATGTACACTTATTTTTCAAATGTTCACAATTACTGCTATGACAGGCTATAATTTGTTTTATTATGATAAAATACAGATAATATAAAACCTGCCGTTTTAACGATTTGTAAGTGTACAGTTTAGTGACATTAAGAATATTCACATTGTTAGGCAAACCATCACCACTGTCCATCTCCAGAACCTTTTCATCTTCCCAAACTAAAACTCTGCACCTACTAAACACTCACTCGCCATTGTCCCCCCTTCCTTGCCCACAGTCCCAGGAAACCACGATTCTAACTTTGTCTCTATAAATGTGACTATGTATCTCACATAAGTGATATCATACAGTGTTGGTCGTTTTGTGACTGGCTGGCTTATTTCACTTAGCACAATGTCCTCAAGGTTCATCTGTGATACAACACATGTGAGAATTTCCTTTGTTTTTAAGGTTAAATGATATTCCGTTGTGTGTCTGTGCCACAATTTATCCATTCATGCAAGGAACAGTTGGGTTGCTTGTAGCTCTCGGCTATTCTGAATTGTGCTGCTGTGAATATTATCAAAGCATTTTTTTTTTAATTCACAGCAGCTTTTTGTCATTATGCAAACTCTCACCCAGTGGTCCTGAAAGTGCACCTCCTGTCCTGTGGGGATCAGCAGAAAAACTGGCACTTTAGATGTCTTCATGCTTGACATCTTTAAATCTTCGAATAGGAGTATGTTCGAGGGAGAGAAATCAGTGTGATGGTGCATCTGGAAATCAAGTCCTGGGAGGAAGGAATGATGCAAAATTAAGTCAGCAGCCTAGAGAAGAGCAGACTTGAGGAAACTGTGGAAGCTGTTATGCCTTCTTCCCTCCCTGCCACTCCAATCTATCTTGATGAAATCAGTATTTCTCTGTGAAAATACACAGAAGCTGACTGATTGTAGAAAGGATTCCAGAATTTGGAGGGGAGTTGGAGGAGAGCTATACTTGGATTCTAAGACTTCTTTTACCGCAACACTTTATTTTAGTTTAGTTTATATTTTATTTTATTATATTTCATGTTATTTTAGTGGGGTGCCAAATTACTTTATTTGAAGAAATGGTATCAATGAAAGACATAAGTGGGTGACTTGGTACAAGTTACAGAAAAGGTCCAGGTAATTCCAAAGTACATGTACTGCTTTGGTGACCAGGGAAGTCACCCCCATGGTTATGGGAAGCCAACCTGCGCCTGAGCTCTTCACTGTCTCCCAGTGTATGCTTGTCAAAGAGGTACTCTGCCATGCCAGCTTCCTGCACAAGTTGGTTACGCAGTCACCCAGTCCTGTGATGGATTTCACCTGCTTATTCAGGTAGTGAGTCTTAGTGAAGTCCCGCAGATGGGGGTCATTTTTGTCAGTGGCCAATTTGTACAAGTGCAGTAGCGACTGATTCACACTTTTTCCCCAGTGTAACACTTGCTCCATTGCATTCAGCCCATTCTCCTGGTCATCACCATCTGGTTTCTTGATACCCTGAAGGAAGATTCTGCTGCCTCGTTGGTTCTGCTGCTTCATCAGTTTCTCAGCGTGTCCCCTTTCCTCCTGACATTGGTGAGGAAAGTATTTGACCAAGTTCTTCAAAGCCATGTCATCGCAAAGTAGTGTGACTGGATAGGTAGACGTAGGAAGTGTGAGCTCCAGGTTGATCTGGTGGCTGATGGTGGTCTCTGAGTCCTGGTGGCAGTTCTGGCACACCTGTGAGGGACTGGAGCCGTGGTGGGGCCTCGGGGCCCCTAGGGCACTGTGAGGAGGGGGCGGAGGGCAGCACATGGGCGCCTGCCGGGTTGAGCACCGGTTCCGTGCAAGCACTGCAAAGCAGGGGACCGCGCGACTCTCAGCAAAGACCGTGTCTCTGTCTTTCTAATGCTTGAAGTATCGGCAGAAAAGACAAAAATGACCACAGCTGTAGTTTCCAAAGTAAACAATTACTCAGTGCCAACTAAGTTTGCTATTTGTCGGTGTCATGTCCTCCAGATGCAGTTGGAGTCCCGTGAGCTGTGCGCTGTGAGAGGGCCACGCGCGCCTCCGCGGGCAGACATTCTCCGCGGCGGCGGCGGCGGCGGCAGAGCCAGAGCAGGTCGCCACCGCACACTGCGGCCTGACCTCAGAAGTCCCTCAGCTGTGTACGATACTAGCAAAATACTCTGGTAAATCCAAATCAAATTAGCAAATAGAAGAGTCTTATTCCATTTTCAGTTGCTCTAAATTAATGACTCAATTGGTGCCATTTATTAGACTTTGGCCTTTAGTTTTTGTCCAGTTTCTCTTTTTGTTTTTCATGAAAACTTGTGGAGGGGAAATATCTCAAGAAGCTGTGGTGAAGTAGACAAATCTTATACTTTGGGGTTGGAAAATAAATTGGTACAACCTCCCCAGGATGGCAACCCAGCCAGTTATCAAAATGTCAAGTGCACCTACCCTTGGACTCAGCAGTTCTGCTTGTAGGATTTACCTTCCAGATGCATTCTTGTACCAGTAATGGATATGTACAGCAAGTCACTGCAGCAAAAGATTAAAAGTGCCCTAACCATCCATCCATCGATAAGGGACTATTTAATAATGTATATGGCACATCCAAAGAATGCTCAGTGTATGAGTGGGGCCGAAGTGCTCGGCCAGCGCTGGAAGACGAGAGATCTTTACTTACTTAGAAATGGCTCCAAGGGACACTGCTGCAGGACAGAGGCAAGGTAAGAACTTTTGTGCTTCCCCAACAAAGGTGCCTATAGATAGAAATACATCATACTCATGTGTCAGGCAGCTTCCCAGATGACCCCCAATGATCTCTCAGCCCTGGTAACCGTGCCCCATGTAATCCTCCTCCCCTTGAGTGGATCCAATCCAGTGAGGTGCTTCTAATAAAAAGAAGGCAGCCACAGTAAGAAGATGTCACATCTGAGATTTGGTTATGAAAAAACCTTGGCTTCTTGTCTACCTTTTCTAGCTCTTCTCACCTGTTCGTTCTAATGAAGTCGGTCGCCATGCTCTGCAAGGCTCCTGTGGCAGGAAACTGAAGGAGGCCTCGGGCCAAAAGCCAGTTAAAGAAATGAGGCCGTTAGCCCAACAGCCTGTGAGAAACTAAATCCTGCCAACACCCCTTAAGGGAACCTGAAAGCAGATCCTCGTAAGCGGAGTTGTGAGGTGACTGCAGCCCCAGCGACAGCTGACAACAACCTGTGAAAGACCCTGAGCCAGAGGGCTGCTGGGCCACTGGACTGCTCTCCACAGAAAGAGTCAGATAATAAATGTTTGTTGTTGCAAGCCACTAAGTTTGGGGGCAATTTGTTACACAGCAGTGAATACCTAGTACAAGACGTCTGTTTGTTTGTGCAATATGCAGCGTTCGGCAGAAGTAGGCCTACTTGAGTGTGGGTTGGTAGGGTACGTGAATGTCTCGCATGAGGTGGACAGCAATTTGAACATTTCGCCTAAAATGTCATGTGGTGTGCTTGAGTGTGGTATTGTTACATTACAGAATTACATGTTTAGGATTTTAAGAAGGGCGTTATTTGTGCCGTACCCTGTATGTGTTTAAGAACTGGCCACCGTGCTTGCCACTGGGGAAGGAAACTTAAAATTCTGGGAATCAGAGGTGGGAGGGAACTTACCTTTTACTATAAACCATTTGGTAGATTTGAATATAATGTTTATTCAACAAATGACATTTTTAATATCACCAAAGGAATTCATCATCACCAAGCCATTATTATATGAAATGCTAAAGGGAATTCTGTAAGAAAAAGAAGATCAAAATGATGAACATTAAAATGGCAGTAAATTCACAACTATCAATAAACGAATCCAAAAAACAAACTAAGCAAACAAGCAGAACAGGAACAGATTCATGGATACACAGATTATTTGGAAGGCTATCAATTAGGAGAGGGAAGAGAGAGAATGGGGGGAAACATGCAGCGATTAAGAAGTACAAATTGGTAGGTGCAAAACGGGGAATGTTAAGAACAGTATAGTTGATGGAGTACCCAAAGAACTTACATGCATGACCCATGGACATGAACTAAGGGGGTGGGGGATTGCTGGAGGGAATGGGGGTACTGGTGGGGGGGGACAAAAGGGGAGAAATTAGGACTACTGTAATAGCATAATCAATAAAATATATATTTTTTAAACTTCAGAGGTGAGACTGTTTCAGGGTTTGTCATTGTAGCAGTTCAGTCTCACCAGGACCCGGGTTCTTCCTCTCTGTTCTGCGTCTTCGGTGGGTCGGCCCACTTTTAGGTCATACCGTGGCTGCCATAGCTCCCACCATCACACACAAGGAAGAGGTATCCCTTTCTTCCTAAAAGCTTGTATATCTTTTTTTTTTTTTTAAGGAAAAAAAGCTTCCTAGAAGCCACCTTGGTAGATTTCCCTTCTGTCTCACTGACCAGAAATGAGTACCTGCCCAAGTGTAAACCAACTGATGGCAGGAGAGTAATATGACAGTAGTTGGCTTATACGTAGTACCTGGTTGACTAGGGGGTCGTTATCTGCATAAAGTCGGGGTTCTACTAAAAAGAAAGAGGGTGGGTAATAACAGTCTCCTACATTGTGGGGACCTAGGCTTACTGGCTTTTTTTTTTTTACTATTGAGCTAAATTGTATATATTTTTATTAGAAACCACTACATCACTCCCAGCATCTGGAGATGTATGTTTTTTTAATTATCACATATGTGACCTAAATCTAACTCAGAACATGGATTTTTAAAACTTTGAGCGTTGGTAGTACTAGTCTTGTTAGTTGGGAAAGATATGTGGGGTCTGAGTGAGAAAATAGGGCAATTACACCTAGAACCATGCCGGTGTTTGCCAAGAGACAGAGATGATGAATTTTTTTCTCCTTTCCCGATTGGTCAGGACTCTTCAGTGAACTTGAAGGACAACCAGACCGGGAGCTGATGAACTAGGCGTGTTAGAAAGGAAACATAAGGCTCTCAAGCCAGGTTGACTTACTCAAATCCTAGCTGTACTATATATACAATAGCACATGAGCCTTAGGCAATGAAATTAAATTTTCTAGGCCTGTTTCCTTATGTGTAAAGTAGCGATAATAATTCTGAACTTGCAGGTTTCTGAGCAGATTATGTGAGAATATAGAATAAAAGCATATCTTTGAATGCCTAGAACCAAGAAAATATCAAACCTCATGTTATAGTAAAAACAAGCAAACAAAACAGTATTGCAATCAGCACACGAGCTGACAAGGTAGCCAATGGAATAGAAGAAAGATCTCTAACGTAGCACCTTTTGCACAAGAGAACTTAACACACAACAAAGGTGCCCCACAAACCAATGGGGGAAAGGAGGAATCGTGCAGCAGACGGCGTCAGAGACACTGACTCACTGAAGGAAAAGAGAACCCAGACCCTGTCCCTCACCATGCACCAGAGCAGGGGCCCGGGACCAAGATGTCATGGTTGAAAATGCCCTTTTGAAAATGCACTTTCCAAACTAGCAGAATGAATGAAAGATAAATGAAAAATGTAATTTTCTAAGAACGCTAAAGAAGATGAAAGACATTGTAGTAAGGTATCTTCGTGACCCTCAGAGTTGGGAAGCATTTCTTAAAACTCCACAAACAAACCATGAGGCAGCATGCTGATGCATTTGATACATAAAACAAATTGAGTTTTATTCAACAAAGCCATCATGGATAAAAATCAGATTACAGAATAGTAGAAGATATTTGTAGTATCTAAAAATGGAAAGGTATTAATATCTAGAATATGCAAGGATTAAAAACCATCAAGAAAAAGACAGCAACTTGAAGAAGAGAAAGCCCAAAGTACACCAGGCATATGA
The DNA here is from genome assembly GCA_004026765.1 of Micronycteris hirsuta. Classification (NCBI taxonomy): domain Eukaryota; kingdom Metazoa; phylum Chordata; class Mammalia; order Chiroptera; family Phyllostomidae; genus Micronycteris; species Micronycteris hirsuta. Next base: position 6,663 of record PVJI01008266.1, on the reverse strand, counting down.
AGAGATACTCAATTTCATGTATACACGTAAAGAAATCCAAATTAAACAATACCATTTATGCCTATATACCCACCTATAAGATGGGTAAAAATTAGAAAGCCCAGTAATGCCAACTGCTGGTGGGAATGGGAGGTATATCAGGCCCGCTGCTGGGGAGTTACCACACCTACTGCGGCATATCAAACCCCCAGACCTTAGTAGCTCAATACAACAATCATTTAATTTAGCTCACAATTTAGTGTTTTCGAAATCTGCCAGGTAGCCCAGTCTTCTGATCTCCTGACTCAACCCACTCTGAGCCAAAATTCCAGTCCTGTTGGAAAAAAGTGCTCTCACAAGATAACCTACCAGAGGCTTCCAGACCTCATGAAGGAGCCCCTGGTTTACAGTGACCAGGCCCAAGGACACCTTGCAAACGTAGGACCTAGACCATCATACTTTGTGACAGTTTTTGAAAATTTTCTGTGAATTCAGATCATTTACTAAACTCATTCTTTCATTAACCAGTTCCAATGGCTGTTCACTTTATGATGCATCCTTTTTTCTTTCATGGGCAAATTACAATAAAATCAGAGTTTTGTTTTACACTTCCAATTCAATTAAGTTACCCATATAACTCAATCCAGACTTTGGAGACTCACATTTGATCTTTGTATTTGGCTTTAGAAAAGTGGGTAGTAAAGCAAATTAAATACATTTTTTATCATTTTCTTCCTTAGTTATCATTTCTGATTAAATAAATGTACCTACTTTTATGGGCTGAATGTTTGTGGCCCCCCCAGAATTCCTACTTTAAAATCCTAACCCTCAATGGCTAGTATTAGGAGGTAGGACCTTTGGGAGGTAACTAGGTCATGAGGGCCAAGCCCTCCTGAATGTGGTTAGTGCCTTTATAAACGAGACCCAGAAAACTCTCTTACCCCTTCCACTGTGCAAGGACAGCATAAAGGCAGCCGTTTATGAACCAGACACCAAATCCCCTAGGCTTGACCTTGGACTTCCAAGCCTCCAGAACTGTGAGAAATAAACATTAGTTGGTTAGGCCACCCAGTCCATGGTGTTTTTGTTACAACAGCTCTAATGGACTAAGGTGTCAACTATGTTTATGCAGAGTTTTCACTCAGATTTTAAAAACACATAAGTACCTGCTTTTTGAGAGTTTTCTTTAACAGATAAAGGATACATTGCATTGGGTGTTTGGGTTTTGTTATTTTTTTCCACTTCTATATAATTTAAATGTATATTTCAAGAAAATGTCAAAGAATAGGAGAACTTTGATTTCTCAATGTATATTTTTAAAACTTTCATTAACTTGATAAATGTTTTAAGTGTGATAAAAGGGACAAAATAGAGGGAAAAATCAAAATGCTTAAAACCTAAAAATTATCCCTGGCCAGTATAGTTCAGTTGGTTGGAGTATTCTCCTGTAAGTGAAAGATTGGGGGTTCAATTCCCAGTCAAGGCACATACCTAGATTGCGGGTTCAGTCCCCAGGCCAGGTGCGTGCCATCCCTGGTCCGGGCACTTATGGGAGGCAACCAGTCAGTGAGTGCTTCTCTCTCACATCGATGTTTCTCTCTCTCCCTTCCTCTCTCTCTAAAAAGCAATGAAAAAAGTCCTTGGATGAGGATTTAAAAAAAACAATTATTCAATCCAGATACTGTGCTTGACAATCAAATAAATAGATACAAAAATATTTCTCTTCAGTGACTGAGCGGAAACACTGTAACTCTCAACTCCAGGAAGCAAAAAGAGGTTGCGGAACCACAGAAGACATACACTGTGAAGTGTTGGCAAAAGAAGCTCTATAGAGTTGTGATAAGAAGAAATTCTCTGTATAGAAGTCATTAAATGCTTTATTTTTATTGGATTAACAATGTATGTAATCTATAAATTGTTAAAGGTATAAAATAGTGCACAGTGAAAGGTAAAGTCTCCTTTCTCCCAAATACACACTTTTCCTTTGGAGGCCACCACTGCTATTAATTTCTTATATACCCTTCAAAAAACCTATACTTTTATAAATATGTGAGTAAACACATTGAGTTTTCCTCCCACAGAAATGGCAGCGTGCTACCTACACTGCTCTCCCTTGGTTTTTTTAAAGAACGTAATGATCTATCTTGGAGACCCTTCTCTGTACATATAGATCTGCCTTATTATTTTAGTGGCTGCCTGCTAGTGAAGTTATGTGATGATTTTATAATTCTATTGAAATTATACCTATCATTTATTTCATCAGTTAGTGGACATTTAAGTTTTTCCCGTCTTTATCTTTTATGAACATTATTGTGACGTTCATAAAACATCACATATGTCATTTTACACAATGTATATCTGTAGGCAAATAGCAGGATTAAGTCAAAGAATATACACAATTAAAGTTCTGATGGACACTACCAGTATGTCTTCCATAAAGGTTATACTAACTAAATTCCACTACCCTCTTTTTCTAAAACTTGCCCACCCAGTTTTTCATCTTGGCCAATCAGCTAGGTGAAAAATGGCGTCTCCTTGTACTTTGCTTTGTGTTTCTCTTATTATAAGTGAGTTGAGCATTTTTTACATTTTTAAGAGAAGGGCTGGTCTCACTCAGGGTGAACTCTATTGTAAAAGGGGGTAGAATGTTGCGGTATTATCAGCCAAGTTAAGACCAGACGGGAGTACATTTCCAGCAGGACAGAACCTGGGAAAGTCCTGAACTGTCTCCACGAACAAAGGCCGTCTGCGTCCACCCACACCGCTGTTTCCTGGGCTGGGCCCCAGGCCCTCCGCAGGTCAAACTGCAAAACACCACACACCACCTGGGACCACAAGGGACCAAAGCGAGGCTGTCGTTTTCAAAATACCTCACCTCCTCAATCCTCAGCCCTGCTCTGACTGGATCCCCCTCAGCCTTTTCCCCTGCACTTTTTAGATCAACTCTGTCCAACAGATGTATAATATGAGCTACATATGTAATTTAAAATTTTTAGGAACTACATTTGAAAAGTAGAATCAATGTTAATCATATTTTGACGTCAAAATATCATTTCAACACGTAATCCATATAAAAATTACTGATATTTTACATTCTTTTCAGACTGAGCCTTTATAATCCAGTGTGTATTTATACTCATAGCACATCTCAAGCTGCATTTCAGTGGCCCATTAGTGGCATAGGCTAGACCTGTCTTGCCCAGCAGAACTTTCTGTAATGTTAGATCCATGTTCCCATAAATACCCTCTGCCCTCCTCTACATTCAGTCTTTCCCTGGACCACTTTTTCCCTCTTCCACCATGAAGAGGAAGTCCAGACCCTCTCCCAAGGTCACTGCACCACCTGCAGGTGTTTCTAGTGGAAGCCACTGATTCTTCTGCGTACCGGAACTTCTTTGTGTGGAAGTCTGTCTGTAGGATGAATTTCCGAAAGGGAAACTGCACAGTGAAACAATATTTACATTGCTAATTTTGATAGATACTGTCCGTTGTCTCCTGCAGGTGCTATACCAAGTCATACTCCCATCTGCATGTGTGTCTGTGTTTTTAACTGCTACATAATATTCTGAAGTGCAAAGGATACACACCATAGTGCACAGGCCCCTTCTGACACAAGATACTAGGTTGTTTTCAGTTGTATTACAAACAATGCTGCAATAAACATCCTTGTATGTGCTCCCTTGTGCATATATTTCTCTAGGATAATCAAAGAAAACCAAGAGAGGAAAGGAAGCAGCTGTAGCCCAAAGGCTCCAAGGTGGAACAGAGCTCAGAATAATGAGAAATGGCGAGAGAGCTGATGTGTCTGGAACACAGGGGGAGGCTGGAGACCACAGGACACATGTGGGCGGCTCCCTAACAGGGCCATGGCCATTGGTAAGGATTTGGATTTGATTCTAAGATCAAGGTTATCTGATCTGCGTTTTAAAAGATCATTGTCTGCTGCATGGGAAATGGCTTTGAAGGAAAAAGTGGAAGCAGGAAACCAAACAGTAACAACTCTCAGAAGGGGGCACCAGAAGCCTGGCTGAAGAGAAAGGAAGAATCCTCAGCAGGCTGCACCAAATGGAATGCAAAGGGAACAGGAAGTGCCCTGTTCCTAGAAGAGGAATCTGTGAGCACAGTGAGGGGCACATGGATCCACAAGGTGGGCACACCCTCTGCCATCAAGGAGTTTACACTCTAGCAAGGAATAGAGATTCGGCAAATAATTTCTACTGGTGTAGGCAACAGTCCTGGGAAAGAGAACAGAGCGCAGGCTTTGCCATCAGGCCGTTTACATTCAAAACTCTGCTCTTCTGCTTACTAGCTGGGTTACATTGGTCCTCTCTCTGTGTGTGTCTCTCTGTCTCTCTGTCTGTCTGTAAGTGTTCATGAGAAGATTAAATGAGATAAATTTTTCAAAAGCACTTAACACTGGTAAAAAGGAGATACTGAATTACATTTGGTGAATGAATGGGGGAAATTTTCCCTTTCTTTGCCATCTGTCTTCTTGCGCCTCTGCCAGGCTTTCCAGGCAATCGTTTTGGTTCTAAACTCCTGCCACCTGCTCCGGCGACAGAATGTGGTTGGTTACCGTTGATTCAGCCCAGCCCACTAACCCTTTGCATATGGTTTCGCCAGAATCATGGGTTGCCAAGTAATGCAAATTAATTGCTTACGCTCCCTTGGGTTATTCTTTTCCCAACACTGTCCTTTATAAAAATAAATATTTTCCCTTTCTCACCCTTTTAATCATAGGGAATTTAAAATATACTAGAAACAGTAAATTTATTTGATTAATGGATACCAAATTATTATGGTTTATTGTTTTAGACCACAGCTTCATGGGAACTTTAATAAATGTGATTGCTTTTGCTTGAATGTTAGTTAATCCTGTGGCTTAGCGCACTGAGAATGGAACATGCTGTTCCACTGACTAGCAGAAAATCAAAGGACACAATTTTACAAAATTATGTATGTTGAGAAGACTAAGGTAGTTTTAAAATCTCCCGTGCTCTCAGCACATGTCACAAAGATGTTCCTAAATGTAATTTCTCTTTCCAGTAAGTTCTCTCTATAGATCTTTTAAAATTTAAAATGGAAATCTGAAGACTAGTGCTCTTAAGTTCTGAAACAATATGAGTTATTCCTAGCTATTGTTATTTTAAAATGTTTTCTTTGGCTTAGAGGCCTTAATTAAAATGGTTTGGGCAGTTATGGGATTTTGCATTCTTTGTGAGTAACTAATTCAAAACTGACAAAGTAGTATGATAACAGATGTAGTAGCTTGTTGGTTCAGGTCATAGCCACAGTTGGAAAGTAAAATAATATTATTTACAAAATCACCAGGGCTTTCTACTCAAGGACAACAGATTGCCAAGGTATCACATCAAATGTTAACTCTCATGTGTATCCTTCCATATCTTCCTCTGCCCTCATACAAATGTATATCTATATATAAATGCATGCAGATGCAGGGCAGTTTTTTCCCTATTTCTTGTTTAAGAACATAAAATTAAAGGCTTCTGGCTTAAGAGACTGAACCAAGCATACACAATGGCCACCTGTTGCTCCAGAGCCCATTATTATATAGACATTTTTTAAAGAGGAGATGGTGGATAAAATTAAAACAACAAAGAGAATAGGTAAGGAAGTCACCAATGGACAATACATTTCTGGCAACTACAAAAAACAGCAGAGAAAGCCAAAACCCAGAATATACCAGGGACAAGGATACAGATATGATGAGAGAGAAATCTGGCATGGGCATTTAATGAAAATAGCACATAATTTATTTATTTATTTGTGTATTTATGTATTTGTTTGCATTTTAAAACTTATAAATTCTTTATTTCTGGAATTGTCCATTTAATATTTTTGGACTGTGGGTAACTGAAACCATGGAAAGCAAAACTGCACATCAAGGGGGACTACTTTTTTCGGAGTATCTATCCAATTCCAATCAACTTTAGAACAGTTGGGTGACACAGAAAATTAGATTAACATTAATGCTAAAAAGAAAGTGAAAAGCATTCACATAAGACAAATCTCTTTTAATGAACTGAGAAGAACATTTCATTTTTCTGACTATTTGAAACACCCAGGAGAGCGAGGTCTCGTCTTTCCTCTACAAGTATGTGCAGGCTTGCTCCCTTGGTCTGGCAATATTTTTGATCATCTTCCCGAATGGCGTTTACTTTGACCCCTTGGGCTAGCTGAGCTTCTTCCACAGATCTAGTCACTTCTTTCACTAAATCACTCTTTAGCAAGACGGAATTCCGATGACAAAGTTCTGCATCTGGTATCACATAAGGTTCGAAGCTCATCATGTTGAGGCTTATTGTAGCAGACTGTCAATGCGAGGCCTGGCCTGTACTGATGTTCCCGCTCTTATGTGGCCAAGCCATGGAGCGTAACAAGTCCCTCCTATGGTGGTAGAGGTGATTCTGTTTTGAAGTTGTTGAAGGGATCCTGACGTGAGATGACTAAACCCGAAGATAGCACATTGGAAGTGTTCAGTAAACGTTGGCTATTATGTCATGGCTTGGGAACCTGCTTTTGTTACTCCAGGTCAGTACATGCCTGTGTAATTTATTCCTTTGTAGAAATGCATTATGTTCCATAATTTCGTCATTCATTACCTTGTTTAAGAAATCTTTAGATTATTTTCAGGTTTTGTTTTGTGTTTTTGAGGGAGTGGCC
>PVJI01008265.1:0-72285 GCA_004026765.1 Micronycteris hirsuta | reverse complement strand
GGCTACATGCAAAAAAATGAAACTAGAGCACCAACTTACACCATACACAAAAATAAATTCAAGGTGGATAAAAGACTTAAATGTAAGTCGTGACACCATAAAAGTTCTAGAGGAAAACATCGGTAGGAAAATCTCAGACATTCCACGCAGCAGCATCTTCAGTGATATGTCCCCTAGAGCTAGGGACATAAAGGAAAGGATCTGCCTTCTGACCCAGCAATCCCTCTTCTGAGAATACACCCAAAGGAACCCAAAACACTAATCTGAAAGAACATAAGCACCCACAGCATGTTCATTGCAGCATTATTTACAATTGCCAAGACATGGAAGCAGGCCAAATGTACATCAGTAGAGGAGTGGATAAAACAACTATGGAACATTTACACAATGGAATACTACTTGGCCATAAAAAAGAAAAAAATTTACCTTTTGCAACAGTATAGATGGACATGGAGAATATTATGCTAAGTGAAATAAGCCAGTCAGAGAAAGACAAATACCATATGATTTTATTCATATGTGTAATCTAAAGAAAAAACTGAACTAACAAGCAAAATAGAGACAGAGTCACAGACAGCAGCGTTACAGCATAAAATATTCATTGATATCATGATCACTTGTGAAATTGCTGCCCATTTAAACTGTTCCATCTACGAATCCTAGTGCCTACACCCACCCCTATCAAAGTCTTGGCCATCCATTTGGAAATCCAACCCTAAAATACAATAGAAGTATGTTGAAAATCCTGAAAAAGGTGTGGCAGTTCATAAAATCGATGACAGTAATGTTGGTTAACTGCCAGATCCACGTGCAAAATCACTAATAAGGGAAGATCTCACAGAATCAGGCCAGGTAACACATGAAAAAAAGAAAATCAGTAAGAATGATAATTACACCAATGCTTGTAAAGGAAATAATTTCGTTTTAAAGGATTAAGAAATTTTAATGAAAATTGGGAAAATTGGATAAAGCCCTTCGAAGTTTATGGAAATATTACCCTACTGCAAAAATCAAATGCAAAGTGAAAGGTAATAAGCTGTATATAAATAAAGTCCCCCAAAATTAATACTTGATTTATACAAATTAGCACACAGTTGTAATTGTGACCTAAAGTGTATTAAATATAAGATAAATTCATTTTCATACTTTTGGTTGCATTATTTCAAAATAAGTCCCAATTAAATCTTTTTCTTTCATTCTGGAATCCAGGTCTTCATCTTTAATAGATCCACTCTAAGAGGGCCTTTTCTGGGAAAAGGAAGAGGAAAAGAAGACCTCTATATTTCCCCAAAACACAATATTGTAAGAATCCACCCCAAGAAACTGTAAATACTACAGACTCCTGGGTTCCCCTGCCAAACCAATCCTGAATCTCCAAGAGCAAAAAAACAAAAACAAAAACCAAACATAACAAAAAATCTTAAGGGAATCTTACGATAATTAAGCTAATATGGGAATACCCATCTTACTTTAAGGTAAAATGATGTTTATTTTTCCCTGTCTCCCTCTCTCTAAACCTGAAAAGTCCCTTTTTAACTTTGTTAGCTGGCTTACACTCATTGGACACCTTTCCTTTTTCTTTCATTCCTTTTGCATGCCCTTCTTCCTAGATCAGTGTCTAACCTATAACGAGACAGTTTTTGAAACTTTACCAATGTAGTCTTTAGAATTTTTAGAATTTATAACCTGTTCTTGCTTTTCATTCTGTTTTGATAATATTTTAAAACACCTTTAAAAAAACAGAACTTCTGTTTTCTTTCTCCTTTAAAATTGAGTGAGTGATTTGTCTCAAGTTTCTTTTTTCTATATTCCCTCAGCCTGCACTCTCATGAGTCCATTTTGTTCTCTATTCATTTGGACATTAAAATGCCTTGCAAATATTATCATCTTCTGTCTGTTCTTTCTGTACTTCCTGATTGTCAGCTCCTCAAAGACAAAGATCACATCCTTCATTTCTTCTCCATTTCCCCAGTGAGTCTAGAAGATTGACTGACTAATGTGCAGTATGCTTCATGCTGTGGGCGCTTAATAAATATTTTAAAACAGTTTTGGAATGTTGAATAAATTTGACAGCAGTGCAGCTCCTCACCACTTTCAAGTGCCAACACTTTCTAGGTCCGTTCTTTGCCTAGCAACCGTTTCCCAAACATACCTGCATGTCCCCAGACAGTTCGCCCAACCTGAAGCTCTCTTTTGATCCAGCTTTTTTTGGTCTGAGTTCTGGAAATACTGTTAATGTTTTCTCCCGAGGACTATCCGATTGGTACCCAAGACCCTGCCATGCAACTTGAAGTTGCTCTTTCCCCTTGATAGTAGGGGAGGGAGAAAACAATAGGAATGGAGAAGGTTTTATTTCGGGTTACCTTCCTTTTCTTCCTGAATCATCTTTCGCAGTAAGACACAATGCCCCTATGCATATTTTCATGTCTCTAAGGATGTTTTTCATTCTTAGCACCTGAAGAGTGCTAAGGGATTTTAGGTAAGAGGTGTTAGTATTTTAACCAACACTGTTTCTTCAGAAGCTTTATTCAATTTTTGTCTGACCTACTATAGTCAGGCAGGCAACACTTCTCTTACAACCTCATTCTCTTACTAAACATTATTTCGTGCCTATGAAAAACACTCTTCTACATATGTTATATGGATCTAATGTGGCAACGTACAGAAAAATTTATTCTCTTTTTCTTGGCTGGGAAATTAAATTTTATAAAGCATTTTGGCATCTATTCATTAGCTAATTTAATCCTCAATAACTTTGCTAGGTGAACAGACTAGGAGTCATTATCTCCTGGATATAGACGAGAAAACTCAGAGACTTTAAGTGACTTGTCCAAGGTCGCACAGCTTCTATGGACGCACACTGAAACAAGACTTGACAACCAGTCCTATTTCCTGTTTCTTCCAGTTGCACACAACTCGACTTCACGTGATAAACTCTGTCGCGTCAGTAGAGAAGGATGCTAAAAAGAAATAACAAGCGGTACGGTGAAGAGGTAGCGGGTACGGGCGGTTGTAAGGCGAAGAAAGCATGTTGCGCATGCGCGGGTCGCTGTAAAGCGTCCGGACTGTAGGAAGCAGAACAAGGTCTCCAACCGCTGGCTAACGCGCAGGCGCACTTCCTCGGAATTAAGGTCAGAATACAGAGGACGGTGGCTGCGCCGGCGCACTTGCGCGCCAGGGTCCCAAAATGTCGTTCCCTGAGTACAAGCCGTCGCGTCTGGCCACTTTGCCTGCTACCCTTGACCCAGCTGAATACGACATATCTCCGGAAACCCGAAAAGCGCAAGCCGAGCGGTTGGCCATTAGAGCCCGGCTTAAAAGGGAGTACTTGCTTCAATACAACGACCCCAGCCGCCATGGGCCCATCGTGAGTGGAGTTGGCTGGGCGGGAATCAAGGGCCAGTTTCGGACGGTCAGCTCAGGCTGGGCAGCCCAGACCGACCAAGGGGGACTTAGTAGCGGGGCGGCCATCGTTCCTGATCAGTAACTTAGACATTGGTCCTCGTCCAGGCCCAATGTCTAAGATACTAAGAGGGAGAGCAGGGCAACTCACTAGTCCTTTGACCTTAGGCAGAGTTTAATGGTTCATAGAACGAGGTCTGGACGCAACAACTGGCTGAGTTTGAGTCCCGCTTTGATCACCTCTCGCCTGTTTGATCTTGAGAAAGTTATTTAACTCTGCTGCTTACCCTCGGTTTTCCTATCTGAATAATAGGAATAACAATTCCTTATGAAGGTTAAGTGAGAAAAGGCACGTGAACGGCAGTTCCAGGCTTGTAATGAGTATTTGAAAATGTGTATTTAAAAAAAACTGTTTTCCACCTTTCAGTGCACAGTTCATAGCAGTGCTGCTCTCTCCGGTTGGGAATATAGTGATTCTTCATTTTATGTTTTTAAAGACCCTAAGACCCTGCAAGCTTGTTCAGGCTTTGGACTTTGTAGGCAGACTCCAAGATGCTACATACTAGCAAACTACAGCATGAGGCAAAAGTAGGCATACAGTTGTGAGTATGCGGAACACAAGTTTTTTCTTTGTTTTTTTTTAACCCAAAAATGCACACCTTTATTACACGAGCCTTTTGGGTTTTTTTAACATGAGCTATAAAGAAAGGAGGGAGGAGAATTTATTTGCTTTTCCCGGACTTAATTTATCTCAGCTAGAACTCCAGCTCCTTGCCTTCTATCTAGCACATAGCCATCTGCTTGGCCACACTGGCCTGGTCTTGAAGCTTATATTATTACTTATTGTTTATTGGGTTATTTTCCATACAAACAACTGAAGCCTACTTTTTCCTCACCCTGTATATGACCTTGGGCAGTTTGCCTAACCCTTCTGTTAGGGGAATGGTATTACCTTCTTTACAGAATTGTTGTGAGGTTAAATGAGGTAGTCTGTGTAAAATTCTCAGCACACATGCCCAGCAAACTAATAGTTATTATTTAACAAGCATGCTTTTTGATCATTTTCTGTACAAGAACTGTTTAAATATGATATCAAATAAGATAAAAAAAAAAAACTTTTCTCAACAATTGCATTGGTATTTGGTAGGAATTTTTAGAAGTTAGGAGAATTGAGGAAATTTACAATGTCCCAGGCACTGTCTAAACTTTTTCTGAATGTTATTCAAATATCACAACCATTTAGACAGTGAAGCTCCATTACTGTCCCCATTGTGCAGATGAGAAGACAACATCAGAAAGACAAGTAGTTCATAGAGTGATAACTGTGAGCAAGTGATAGGGCAGGATTTGAACCTCCGTCTAAGTAACCTAAAACGTCTGATTAACCAGTTGGCTGTACCATCTCCTGCCAGAACTGTTATTTGGGAAGAAGGTGCAGAGAGAGACATTATTATATGCATACATAATTAGGTTTGGTGTGTTAGATAGTATGATCTAGTGAAAAAAAAAGAAAAAAGGCCTTGAACCAGACAAAGGTGAGGTTTAAACTCCAGAGTTTCTCTTTTCCAGTTCTGTGTACTAGGGCAATTTCAGTTTTATCATGTAGAACAGAGGTAGTAATACCTGTTTTGTTCATTAAATGAGTTTTGCACACTTCAAATATTAATCAATACATGGAAATCACTTGCCTAATCTTTAAGAATGATGAAGTTAGTGAATAAATAATTGCTCAGGGTCTGTTATAGGCCAGGGCCTGTTTTAGATGTTGTAATGGTGGAGAACAAAACAGGCAGAGACCCCTGTCCTTAACAGAGCTTTCTAATGGGGGAGACAAGTAGTGAGTTAAAAAAATCAATCATTTAGCATGTTAGTGATACATGATAAGGAGAAAAATAAAGAGACGAAGGGGGTCAGGAGTACGTGTAGATAGTAGGAATGAAGAGCAACTGCAATTTTAGGTAGGCCCAGGGTGACATTTGAGAGAAGATCTGAAAGAAATGAGGTGAGGGAGCTGGAAAAGTAGCGCTTTAGGCAGAGGGGACAGCAATTTCAAGCATCCTTAGATAGGAGTGTGCCTGGTTAATTGCAAAAATACTGACGAGATCATTGTGGCTAACATGGAGAAAGAGGACAGGGTAGGGAGGTGAGGTCAGAAAGATACCTGGGACTAGATCACAAAAGACCTTGGCAAATTGGATATGAAGTATAAGAGAAAGAGAGGGATCAAGGATGATTCCAAGGTTTTTGACCTAAGCTATCGGAAGAATGAACTTGCTTTTTTGCCAAGATAGTGAAGAATGAAATGAGAGGAGCAGGGATGGAGGCGTAGTGGAATATCGGGAAATCAGTTTTGGATCCTTCACATTTGACATACCTGTTGGACAATATGTCACTACTGAGCAGGTAGGTGGATATTGTGTCTGTAGTTTAGGGTAGAGGTCTACAACTAGAGGTATAATTTTGGGAGTTATCAGCATATAGGTGGATATTTAAAGCCATGTGACTGCATGAGATCACCAAGGGAGTGAATGTAAATAGGAAAGACCAGCAAAGTCCAAGCTCCAATCTTAAAGGATTGGCGAGTAAGGAAGAAGAAAGCAAAAGAAACTTAAGAGGAAATGGCCAGAGAGGAGGAAAGCCAAGCAGGTTTGTGCCCTGGAAAGCATGATTTCAAAAAGGGGTGTTCACCATGACACACACTGCCAGTAGTCCAGACGTGAAGTGGTGTCAAGGAAGAACTGTCCCCCATGGCATGTATATTGGAACTTCTCTTAGCAGCACTGAGAGCTCAATGAACTATGGTTATGGGGCTATTGATATTTTTCTGAAATGAAATGTCTCTCTGGAAGACAGATCTATCAGATATCAAAGTGTAGAAAGGTGACTGACAGTTTGAGAATTCATGAGAGAGTCGTTCAAATACGTTAACAGCAGGAGGGATAGATGATAGATGTGTTGAGCTCAAACATCCCCTAGAGTCTGTATCTTTTGTCTTTGCCTTTGCTGTTTCTCCAGTTTGGTTTAAAAAGTTACTGTGTAAGATCCAGTTTAAGTAATTTAGTCCTACCAACCATGCCCTCTTGGTATTGGTTAGGACCTTGAGTGTTCTCCTTACAGTTTAGTGTCAAGATTTTAAAGCTGGTTTCACTTGCTTATTTTTATCTATTTGAGTGAATGATTTTGTAAAATCATTTTGGAGGTTTAACTAATTATGTGTTTAGGGGTACAGTTGTTATTCTTACATATTTATTCTAATATACACATATTGAAATGGACAATTAGGATTTTTCTTAACGAAGGCATTCTTTTTCTAATAGTGTGAAATGTAATATTTTGCTCTTCAAATATCAGCCAAGTCAGCTTAAAAAACTTAAAGTTCATAGTTAGCCTACTTCAGTCTTCGCTTTCCTGCAGCTTATTTGTAGCCGGGAAAGACCAGTGTGGGTAACATTGTAAATGGTCTGTGAACCAAGTACAAAGCATGATGGGGCACATGAAATGTGTTTACTGTCTTCAGGGTACCGTGTAGGTCTGTCGGTCACACTGCAAGAAGACAATGAGGCTGAAAACAACCCAGAAAACAACAGATAAAAATGATAAAAGAGAAAAAGTAGCTTCTCTGGCAGCTTTTAAAAGATTAGGATTCTGAAATCTGAAATAAATAGAAAGCTAAAGGGTGTTATAAAAGTCTTAAATTCTGGAGGATTTGAACAGGATCATCAGAGAATTATCCAACAAATACTAGAAGTGAAAGGTCTTCCCTGGAGCTGTTCAAGAACGTTCAGAGTATACCCTTAACTGTCGTAGGAAGAGAACACAAGGAAGGCGTCTCCTGTGCTCCTGCACAGAAGTCCAAATGAGACTGTTTCTCAGTGTGGCCCTGTGTGAGTACCTGTAACTTTCCGTTCTAGGAAGATCCTGCTTTGACTCGTTGGACCTATGCAAGATCAGCAAACGTCTACCCCAATTTCAGACCCACTCCCAAGACCTCACTCTTAGGAGCTCTGATTGGATTTGGGCCCCTCTTCTTCTGGTATTATGTTTTTAAAACTGACAGAGTAAGTACTATTATTAGGACCCGAGGTTTAGTGTTTGTGTGATAGGTCCGTCCTGTGCTGGCTGCAGCGGTTCCTCTCTGTGATTGCACCAGTGCGCCTCCCATCTGGGCCCTGTACTCTGTGTTCACTTCCTCTCTTCTTCCATCTTACTCCTCTCCGGCCAGAGATAAAATGTAGTTTGAGCTATATATTCAATTCTCATTCTGAGTGCTCATTTCAACTCATAGCAATATGCTTTGTTAAAAGTCGCTATAGTCTGGGTCTTGCAAGTTTAATGGTTGCTCTAGAATTTAAAGTAATACATTGGTCAATTTAAATTTCTAAGACTTGAACTTAGCTTATGAAAGAGTTTTCCTGGTGTATTTTAGATAATGTAAGGAAATTATACTGTGAGTATTAAGCAAGAGAATATGAAAGTAAAAAGTTAATTTCTTTTTTCTCACTAGAGGTACAGAAGTTAGACTTTCTTATTCTGATTAACTTTTACATATTATCTTTGCAAATTTTTGTATTTAGTGTTTTTAGTTCATTTGTTTTAAAAAGAGATGTTTATGGGATTAAGTATTAGCAAAATATAAATCATTTAATATGTTCCCTATTTGTGTGAACTCTAGTTATATTTATAGGTCACATTTTGCAAATTAATGTTAAAACTTACCAATACACGAATGAAAAAAGCAAAGGCAGCCTGTTCTGGGAGTCCCTGCCACCAGAGAGGCCTGGTGTGTGATTGCAGAGAAAGCCAAGCTTACCGTTGGCACTAGACCACTTTGGTGCTAGAACCCCGGCCCTAGCTCCAGGCCTCATACTGCCGTCGAGACTGCAGCCACCCATCTAGCTCTGCCTTGAACCAGCCAGTCCACTCTCCTGTTAGAACGTACAGATTTTGATTATCTGATAAGCACTGCTTAACAGAAAGGTAGGCCACTTTTACCCAGAAGGTGTTTGCACTTTGCTTTCGACCTATGTTGCTTTTTAATAGGGCAGTACAATTTTACTGACTTAAATGTGGGTAAGACATTTTTTAACAGCAGTAGTTTCTTATGGTTCCTTTATTTTTTCAGACTATCTCTTCCTCACTCTTACTCCACCGGTTTTAGATGGTGGGGGGTTGAATTAGGTCTGGTGTGTTTCATTCCTGATTTTTGTGTTGTATCATGGGTTGTGCCAGAATGCATTGTTTTTAATGTTTTTCTTTTTTCTTGTTTATTCAGGACAGGAAAGAAAAACTTATCAAGGAAGGAAAATGGGATCGAACATATAACATCTCATATTAAATCTGGCAATGATGACTATATGTATTATTGTTTAAATAAATCTATTGATCATTAAATAGTTTCTCTTTCTTAATATTACCTTGATTCAACAAACAGTTGCCGGGCACTATAGAATCCCTGCTTTGTGAGAGTTCACGGTTTAATGAAGAAACAGGTGTATTGTTTATTCATCACTCAGCAATGCGTGCCTGCTGTGAGCCAGGCACTGTGCTGTGTGCTGGGAATGCAGCAGTCAGTCAGGCAGTCTCAGGCCCTCTGCTTAAGGAACACACACTCTGACAACTTTCATTGAACGATTCTCATTCTGAGTGCTTATTGTTTGTCTGGTACTATTTGGTACCTAAGCTCTTGTCTGGCTCCAGCCCCAGTGATAAATGCAGCAGGACAGTAACAACAGTGTGGCGAAAAATATCCTGAAGATTCAGTAAAGTGCTGTAGGCAAGCTGAGGAGAGAGCAGTGTCTAGGACGTGGCATTTGATCTAGGTGCTGAAGTTCCCAGGGTTGACAGGGCAAAGCAGGAGCGCGAGAGGGCAAGGTGTGTTGGGTGTGGTGTGATTGGGGAGCACTGCGGGGTGAGAAGACAGCAGGTGAAAGCCATGCTGAGGAACAGAAGTAAAATAGTTTAGAAAAATGAGCTTTAGAGGACAGATAATGGGCTAGAATCCTAGTTCTAGCTTAGCTGTTGGAATACCAGGCCTGCATTTCCCACACTGTAGCATGGAGATAATGAAGTCTTATGACATTGTGATTTATAATAAGATATATATTTGGTTTTTGTCCCTGTTTTTGATCCAGAGCTTCTAAAACCCATGGGATTTCTTAAATGATGAGATAAAGTTTTCTTTACATTAATGAGGTGCCTTTAGGACCCTGCCTAAGGATGGGGGCTTGTTGCCTGGAGAGCTAGCCTTGTGATTAGAGGATCAGAACTTGCAGTCCCGCCCCATCACCTCCTCGCCTTCCTCCCCCTGCTTAGCCACTTACTGGTTAAGTGAGCTGGAAAGTACTTAAATTTCCTTTGTCTCAGTTTCCTTGCCTTTAAAATGGATATACTACTAATAATATTAAACTCATTATTTAATGAGTTATTACATAGTTTTTAGAACAGAAGCACACATTAAGATCTCTGTTTCTATTATTTTTAAACTTGATTGATGAAAACTTTAATTTGCATTTATTATTGAAGTCTAACATTTTTCATATATTTTTGTTCACTTACATTTTTTTATTTGCTTGTTCAAATCCACCACCCAATTTTTCTGATGTACTATGTCTTTTTTCTTAATAATTTTAGGATTTAAACACAATAAATTAAAGATACTAGTCCTTGATTATTCCAGTCTTCTTTTATTGGAAGTTATTCTAGTATGCCTCAGTAATAGGGAAAACATACTATATCTTTGGTGCCTAATGTTTGAAAGAAGGCAGTACCCAGAGAGGCATAGTTAGAATTTTTAAAACTTTTTTTTTAATATTGAGAATTACAATGTGTTCTTAAGAGTTTAATTTTTAAAGATTTTTAGAAGTGATCTGTTGAGAACAGCAATTGCCACGTTGTCTGAATGCTAAATGCTGCCATGTGTCAGGCTGATGCTGCCAGCTCTGGGCACTGGGCTCAGGATCCCACTGAGCTATGCTGCCTCTGTTGGTCTATCAACTCATAAACTTGTTGCAATCACACCCACTGGAAAGAGTTTTTCAAGGTTTCTGTTATCTGTCCATCATTGCTTCTGAGTCCAGGGGTTTATGATTGGCCAAGCCTAGGTCATGTGCCAGTTCTAGCTGCGAGGGAAGCTGAAGAGGCAACTACATGGCATGTTCAGCTCTAAAGTGTGAGGCAGGTAAGGACTTTTCAAACGTAAGACAGTGGTTCAAATGCTGAGCATCCAACAGAATGACAAGTGTGTACTGAGGAAGGTAACCAGGAACCTTTATCCTGATGGCCATGGGAACCACTGAAGGTATTAAGCAGGAGTAGTAACTTGATTGGATTTGCATCCCTGTAAGGTCATTCTGGATCCTGGACGATGATCTTGGAGGATCTCCAGTAATCAGGCTCTGTAAGACTTAGGCCAGAAGAGATTTTCAGTTTTTGAGACAGCCCTCAGTGCAGCACAAAGCCACTTATGCCAATTCCAGGATGACTCACTAGTTGTGACCTTGCTGAAAGCTTTGGGAAAGTCTAAATATGTTATCTCTGTTAGTTCCCCCTCATGCACACGCACGAGGAGCCAGGCTTAAGTCCTTATCCTTGTGTGGCATCTCTTCCCTCTCCGAAACAAAATTGCATTTCTAACAGGCTGGCTTGTTTAATTACTGTGTTCTTTTTGTTTGTTTGTTTGTTTTTTACCCTTTATCACGGATCCTGCCTGGAGAAAAAGATTACTTGCATGCTGTGATCGAAATCCCATCATGTTCAGTCCTGATTTATTTATTTTTTAATCTTTTCTCATTCCTGCTGGTACCTGGCAAGTCCTCTAACAATTTTAGGGAGATACAGAGTACTGATTATCTACATTCTTCAGAATCATTAATGGGATATTTGAAGAAATTAGAGATGTGTACAAGAAACTGCCTTGACCAAATATACATGATTAAAGATGTGGACACTTTAAAATTAGTAAAAACATAATGCTGTATTTTCAAAGACCCTACTAGAGGCCCCATCTGTGCCTCTGACTGTGATAGTGATGCTTCCAAAGTCCCCCCGCCCCCCCCCACTTCCTTGCCCGGCCAAGACAGGCTCCTTTTCCTGCTGGTGCCCGCCGTGGCCGGGGGAGACCCTGAGCAGCGTCGTCTACCTGGACACCATCCCAAGAAAATGCAGTGTGCATAAATCTCATTGCCAAGCTTCAGGATTTCAAGGATTAGAGTCAAGTTCAAAGTCACCCCTGAGTGTCCTTGGAGGTGGATGGCTGGTGAAACATCTGAGAGTTTTGGAGCAAACCTGTCACTAAAGTTCAAATTCATTTCCCCCATAATCATAAGAACTCTTGCCTTACCAATTTTGAGTTAATTCTTCTATCACCAGTTGCATTTAAATAACTCATCTCTTATTTGATAATCAGACTCTGAAACAGCCTTGGGGAGGGGGAAGGAGGCAATTGGCTGAAGCTGCTCCAGTATCAGTAGGAGGGACTCAGGCTGCAGTATGATATGAAATTGTGGGCAGGAGGAGAGAAGGTGGTAGGGGCCTTCTTTTGAAACTCCATTTGTATAATTAAGCACATTTTCCCCTACTTACAGTACGAGTTTTATATCAAAAACAACGTTTTCTAAAGAAGGTTTTAGTCTTACTTCATATAAGATGGAGACCGCATCAAAGAGTATTATTGTTTCATGTGGAATGGCTTGGGTGAGGGTAGATGGACACGGGGTGGTCAATTCCCCTGACACCATCTATGACAAGCGGGATAGGCAGCTCTTCCAAAAGCACACTCTGCGGCAGCGGTGGCGTGCAAGTGCTTTGGTCCCACCAGGGCATCTGGGAGGAGACACCAATGCAGGTTACAAGGAGAATGAGATGGTTGGTTTCCTGGAGCCACTGGGTAGAGGAGCCTGTGTCCTGTGAAATTCTAGTAGAGCGTGGCCATTAGGTCTCTGCATTGACCCCTTACTGAGCCCTGGTCATTTACTAAGCACGGAGGATACTAATATGAAGAACATACAGTTCCTCGGAGGAATTCAAAGTGATGAAAATCAATTATATATAGCAGTCAACACTTAATAAGCTTTTACTTGAGTTCCAGATACTAAGCTAAGGTAAGAGCTTTACACACCTCCCAACACACCTTAAAGATCCCCATTATGCAGATGAGATTTAGGTTAGATAAGTTGGTGGAGCCCTCTCGCTAGTAAGTGCTGAGACAGAACTTAAACCCAGGCAGCCTGACTCGGGGAGAGGGCATGTCTTTAACCATTCTTCGTACGGGACACAGACCAATGCTATAGGGTGTCCAGTACCGAGGAAAGACATCTAATCCAGCCTGCAGGGTTTAAGTTATAATGCCTAAAGAAGTGCTAATTAGTAGTTACAAACTAGGCACAGGGATATAGCGAACAATATTGTAGTAACTATGCTGCCAGGTGAGCCCTTGAATTATTGAAGGGAATACTATGTAAAGTATATGAACAGTCTATCTGCTCTGCCTTACACCTAAAATGAATATAAAATAGTGTTGAATGCAAACAGTAATAAAAAATGACAAAAAGAAAACACCTTCAAGAGCAGGGACTCCCAGTTGCACATTTAGTGTTTCTAGCACATCCACAGGTATATAGAATGTTAAAGCTGGTAGGATCTTTAAAGAACTGCCATTCTCACAGCCTAATTCTACAGGAAAGGTTTGGACAGGAGAAATGACTTGTCTGATTCTTTAAGGCACCCTGCCAATTTGAGGATAGGTTGTAATAACTGCGTGCAGGTTGTAATAACTGATCTGATGGCCCTGGCCAGTGTGGCTGGTTGGAGCGTCAACCAAAAGGTTGTGGGTTTGATCCCTGGTCCAGGCATATGTGATGCTTCTCTCTTGCATCAATGTTTCTCTCCCTTCCTCCCTCTCTCAAAGCAATGAAAACAATGTTCTTGGGTGAATATTAAAACAAAAAAAGATGAAGAAAAACTGCTCTGATGGCCCATGTCACCTGTGCGTTGTGATTAGAAATGAGACTGTTGGGACAACCGAAACAATTGCCAGTCAACCTTCTTCCCTCATACATATAAGAGACTTGAAAAGTCATTTTAACAGGGATAGATTTGGAGGGAAATCATCTCTCTCCGTCAAATATCTGAAGGCAGATGCTTGGAGCATTTTCAGTGTAAAGCAAGTATTAGCAGACTTGTCTCTTGGGGCCCATGAGGGTGAAAATATTAGATTCAAACTGAATGACTCTTATATTATTCCTGCCAAATTCTCACAGGAAGGTATCCTGTGAGAATGGATACTATGGTGGGCACTAGCTGTCGCCCACTGACACTCCCTCTCCTCTCTGTCCTTTTGATATAACCCCAATTTTTTCAGGAGACCTGTGGGAGCCCCTTTATCTGCACCCTGCAATGGAATGGTGTCCTGTCCAGGGCCGGGCCTGCCTTGGCCCTGAGCACCTGTATCGGCTCAGCCACCTGGACCCAAAACTGAAAAATAATGATCTCATTTTAATAATCTCTATTAAATGTATGTATAGCTCACATTTATTTTAATGTTTAATATAACGAGTGTTTTGGGTCTTTATTTAGATCCAAAGTTTGATGATATTTTTGTGACCAGAAATATGCTGTAGGAACTTAACTCGTTTATATCATTTAGCCTACATCGTTTCAGCTAAAATCAGTTTCCAAGAACCTACTGATGAAGTTAAGTGAGGAATTATTATACTCATATCTCAGCCACTTTATTTATTTTTATCTTTATTGTATTTTTTCCATTACCATTTAGTCCCCTTACACCCCTTTCCCCCAGCAATCACCACATTGTTGTCTGTGTCTGTGAGTCCTTTTTCCTTTTTGCTCAATCCCTTTACCTCCTTACCTTCCTCCCAATAGCTGTCATCCTGCTCTCTGTCTATGTGTCTCTGTTTTGCTTGTTAGTTCAGTTTGTTCATTAGATTCCACATATGAGTGAAATCATATGATATTTATCTTTCTCTGACTGGCTTTTTTCACTTACCATTGTGTTCTCCAGGCCCATCCATACTGTTGCAAAGGGTAAAATTTTCTTATTTTTTATGGCTGAGTAGTATTCCATTGTGTAAATGTCCCATAGTTGTTTCATCCACTCATCTACTGGTGGGCACGTGGGCTGCTTCCATATCTTGGCAATTGTAAATAGTGCTGCAATAAACATAGGGGTGCTCATAGGGGTGCTTATGTTCTTTAGAATTAGAGTTTTGGGCTCCTTCAGATATACTTCCAGAAGTGGGATCACTGGGTCAAAAGGCAGATCCATTTTTAATTTTTTTAGGTATCTCCACACTGCTTTCCACAGTGGCTGCACCAATCTCCATTCCAACCAACAGTGCAAAAATGTTCCCCTTTCTCTGCATCCTCACCAGCACTTGTTGTTTGTTGATCTTTTGATGATAGCCATTCTGACAGGTGTAAGATAGTATCTCATCATGATTTTAATTTTCATTTCTCTGATGATTAGTGATGTTGAGAATCTTTTCATACATCTATTGGCCATCTGTATGTCCTCTTTGGAGAAGTGTATATTGAGGTCCTGTGACCACTTTTTAATTGGGTTGTTCATTTTTTTGGTGTTGAGTTTTCTAAGTACTTTATAAATTTTGGATATTAATTCCTTATTAGATGTTATCAGTGAATATGCTCTCCCATTCTGTGGGTTGTCTTTTTATTTTGTTGATGTTTTCCTTTGCTGTGCAAAAACTTTTTTAGTTTGATTTAGTTCCATTTGTTTATTTTTTCTTCTGTCAAAGCCATTTTGGATTGTGTTAGCTTTCACTTTAATTGAGCCATCAATATACATTGTTGAAGTCTTAAATTGAACTTCAATACGGTTTTCTTGTTTTAAGACCTAAAAGATGACGAAAAGGAGGCAGTACTTCTAAATTTTCCATTCTGTGAACTTCTGTTACTTATTGCATTAGAAAGGTATGTGCCTTAATCTTCAGCTAAATGCTAGTTTATTTGGGGACAAGGACCTTTGCTTAACTCATCCTGTGTCTCCTACAGTAAGTGGCGTGGTAGCTCCCCTGAGTCACTATAGCAACAATAAACAAAAACACTGAAAATAGCTAATATTTGCCTGTGCTCACTGTGCCAAAAGCAGCGTGGGTGCCTTTAAAGCTTGGTCTCCTTTAACCCCCATCAAATCCCTGTGAAATAAATCATTTCCTTCTTTCAAATGAAGAAAATGAGGCTTAGGGAGGTTAAGTCACTTGCTCAAACTCATTCAGCTATGAAATCATGATCTGGATTCTTTAGTTACTATGCTTCCATACAAATTCATGTCTAATGGCCATTATATTAATCAGTATCTAATAATTATACTAAAAACTAACATATCAAGATCAAAATACCCCCCAAAAAGAAAAAAGAAACCTCTGAATAATAGCTACTTGCCTTTTAGTGCTTATTATGTGACAAGTACTATTCTAAGCAATTTATCTGCATTGGCTCATTTCATACTCACACTGACACCGTGAGGTAGGTACCATCGTCCACATTTTACAGCTGAGGAAACAGGCTCAGAGAGCCTCTGTGTAACTGGGTCAGGGTCACACAGCTAAGGAGGGGTAGAGCCTGGATTTGAACCCAGGCAGTGTGGCTCTAGCATTTATGCTCTAACTGTGCAGCATGCTACCTCACAAACACAAAAATAAATTTGGACATAGTTCAGATTAGTGATGCAATTATTGAAGTTGATTATATCAACTCAAAGTCTAGCTGATCACTAAATATAAGACATTCAAATGTCAGCTCTCAAACTTTCTTTTTTTTTTAATTTTCATTTTAGTTGTAAAATATCATCCTAGAAGGACAAAAACCCAGAAGTGAAAACTCTATCAGCACTCTAGAAAACCACAACATGGAAACTGCACATTAATTTGTACCTTCTAAACAGTTCACATCTAGGCCTTGGGTTTCCTAATTTCCCTCTTCTTCTCCCCACGCTCCCCGTGCCCCACCTGGGCATCCTTGCTGACCTGGTGCTTTCTGGTGGGAGGCAGTGCCCTTCCCTGCTGACTGTAGCCTGCTTTGCCTCCTCGGTAATCCCTCACTACACATCCAACCCATTCCACATTTACTGGAAACTTGGGAGCTTTAGGGATATTTTTTTTACCTCCTTTCTGTAGACCTTAGGAAATGCTGCTTTGGACTAGGACCTGAGGTTGGGAATGAGGGTGTTTGGGATACTGATTTTAAGGTAATTTCTAAAACAGTGGTCCTCAGTCTTGCCTATACAATTGTGATCACCTGAGCAGTTTCAAAAAATTATTATTATTTAAGTTCCATTCCCAGTGTTTTGAATTTAGTTGCTCTGAGGTGTGCCTTCAGCGCTCGGAGTTCAGATGCCAGGAGATCTAATGTGCAGCTGAAGCTGACAACCACTGCGTAAAGAGCGGGGTTTCTCAGCTTTGGAACCATTGACTTCAGCACCAGATAATTCCTTGTTGTAGAATAAGTTATTCCAGATAATTCCCTTGTAGAATATTTACCTGCATCCCTAGCCTTTACCTATCAGATGCTAGTAGTGCCCTCCTCAATTGTGACAATGAAAAATGCCCTTAGACTTTGCCAGTTGGTGGGGGTGGGGGTTGCAAAATCCTCCCTATTGAGGACCACTGGTCTACAGCTGTTACTAGTGCCTTGGATGTGAGAGAAGTCTGTCAAAAAGAAAAAAGAGAAGGCTGGCTTCTATTGCAACCTCTCTAAGAGGAAAATATATAAAGATGCCAAGGGGACCTGGCAGAAAACTCTCCTGTCATTGGAGGAAACCTAATCAGAGTGCCCTCCTCCCATTTTAAAAAAAGTTTTTCTATTTTCTAAGCAAAGAGATAATATATTTCTTGGGGAGCCTGGTAGAGGAAGGTACAGTAAGTGCTCACTTAACATTGTCAATAGGTTCTGCAATTTGAAGTGACACAAATAATTAAACCAATTTCACCATAGGCTAATTGATATAAACAAGAGTTAAGTTCCTATGGCATCTCCTCAACGTTATAACAAAACAGCATTGAACAAAATGATGATATTCAAGATTAGGGAATTAAGGAAATGATACAGATCTTTCTAGCTGATCCGAAGCACAACAAAACTAAATCTTTTTTTAATTAGTGTGAACAGCCTGGCTTGGGTGAAGTACTGTGAATAGCTGACAAGTTGCTGCCAGCAGTGGAGACAAAGTGCATGGATCTGGATGCTAAATGGATGTAAATCCAGAATGTAACCTTATCTCTAGGAAGGCTTTGCTGCCAAACTCATGATACAATGAACCTAAAGAGGTGAGAGTCTAGGTATGCATAAAGGTAGGGTTAGATAGAGCTCATTATGAACAGGCCGAGTTTGCGAATAAAGTATTTTAGCGGTTGTCTTTGTTTGGATGATTTGGGAGGCGGGCCCAGGAAGCACCAGAGGAGAGGGAGAAGTGAGAGGAAAGGGAGCTAACAACGGTGGTGTGTTAGCAGAATTGCTGTCCTGGGCACATGGAGCTTAATCTCAGTGGACGTTGCAGGGAGCCAGGGTCAAACGTGAGCCTCGAGATACAGGGCGAGAGAGTGGGTGTTTTTAATCCACTGATTGCCATTGTCATTGGTTGAGGACTGTGTGCAGGTCTGTTCAATCCTCAGCACTTTTGCCAGGTTCCAGTTTGGGCCTCAGACCAGAGTTGCCCGTGTGGTGCTGGGAATTGGAAGCACTTAGTTGGCACTGGGTGGTGATTGCTGATGGGGGAGGCAGGTCAGTGAGCCACTGGCAACGCCTGCTACAGTGATCAACTTAAAATTTCATTTGAAGGTATTAACTGCTTTACTAGTTAACAATCTTTAATTTTTAATAAAGATTTCTGTACATTAAGGAACATTGGGAAGGCACACCAATCTCCGCCACCCTCAAAGATACCTTCATCTTATTGTTTGAGACCATGAAAACTGTCAGAAAACTGGTAGCCTTGTTCTCAGCTCCTCTTTCCCTCACCCCTTACATCCAGCCCATTAACAAGTTCTTCCAGGTTTACTGCAAAACACTTGGGAATTCATCCACTTCTGTCTCTGCCGCCACCTCATTAGAACAGTGTTGTCTTTTTCTAGGACCATTGCAATGGTCTCCTGGGCTCCCCAAATCCACTTTCCTTTCAGTTTCTTGAACCCACAAGGCTTCTTGGAATTCTCCTCCTCCAGACCCCACTCAAGCCCAACCCTACCCCTCCAGTGACTTCTCGGTTCAATGTCACTCCTTCATTGAAGACTTTCCCTTCTAAAGAAATATGTCCTGCCCTGGCTGGTGTGGCTCAGTGGATTGAGTACTGGCCTACAAATCAAAGGGTCGCTAGTTCGACCTATTCCCAGTGAGGGCACATGCCTGGGTTGTAGGCCAGGTCCCCAGTAAGGAGCGTGCGAGAGGCAACCACACATTGCTGTTTCTCTCCCTCTCTTTCTCCTTCCCTTCCCCTCTCTCTGAAAATAAATAAATAAAAATTTAAAAAAAGATCTCCCCTCCTACCTGTTATTCTCAACTCAGTTTCTATTTGTTTTCTTCTTGGCATGTTTTTTTTTTTAAGATTTAATTTATTTATTTTTAGAGAGAGGGGGAGGGAGGGAGAAAGAGAGTGAGAGAAACATCAATATGTGGGTTGCCTCTCACATGGCCCCCACTGAGGACCTGGCCCGTAACCCAGGCATGTGCCCTGACTGGGAATTGAACTGGCGACCCTTTGGTTCGTAACCCATGCTCAGCCCACTGAGCTACACCAGCCAGGGCTCTTCTTGGCATGTTGCACAATTTGTAATTGTGTTGTTTATCTCATGTGCCTCACTCTCTAGAATGTAACCTCTGTAAGGGTAAGGAACATGTCTGTCGGTTTGACCACCATAGCCTTCATAGGCTTGCCATATTTAGCAAATAAAAATACAGGCTTCCCAGTTAAATTTGAATTCCAGAGAAATCCTGAATAGTTGTTTTAGTATAAGTATGTCCAATGGACATATTCAATTATTCAGAGTTTATTTGAAATTCAAATTTTACTGGGCATCTTATATTTTATCTGGCAACCCTAGTTCCTGGGCCCTGATACATGGCTGATCTCACTACATATTGTTGAATAAAAATCTGGTAGCAGCATATCAAAATTGCTACTATGGCAACAAAGTGGGGGAAATGTGCTAAAACTACAGAACTAAAGTGGTGACAAATACCACTTCCCATTCCTTTCTGTTGGGATGTGCTTGTCTCCTCATTCCAGGAGGATCCCATGAACTTACCTAAAGTCCTGGGCAGCCCAGTGTTCTGGGAGGGGGACGGCCATGGGAAGGGAGATGCTAGGAGCATCTTTCCTTCCCAGCACTGCCTCTGTTTTGTTGTGGTCCAAGTACAGGGACTCTTGGGTTTCTTTGGCCCAGATCTCCCCAGACTGTCAGCTCACTAAGAGAAGAGACAACTTCTTTCTTTTCAGTCATTCATCTCCAGTGCCTCACTCTGTAGCTGGACTCCTAGTAAGGACTCAAATCATGGCTACCTAATGCACTGATAAGTGAAAGAATAGTAGGGTTACTGACTATCCTGCTTGGATTAAGACTGAGGGGGTTTTCTGGGATGTGGGGATTTCAGTGTGAAAAAGAGGCTGGTTGGTACCCTCAGTGAATGATGCTCACTCAGTGGCTGGGCTTCTTCCATTATCACTGTATTGTCTGCTACATGACAGCTGGCCGACCTGGATGCCCATCTGTTTAAGGATGACATTAGATGTTTGAAGCTCTGCTGACCCAGTTTGCTTCCCTATGCTTGAACTGACTCCTGAGGCCTTTGCCTTGGCTTCAGCCTAAACTCATGGTCCTTATTAACCTGTCCTTCCTTGTGACTCGGTCTTTTGGTCCCTGAACTGTGCTTCTAGAATAAAGGCACTCAGGTGGACTGTGCTTCTAGAATAAAGGCTAAGCATATGCAGAGAGATCTTGGTCCAATCACATGGACTCCCGTCCCAGCTGTTACAGGTCTGCTCCATCAAGTGCTGATTATGACCAATTGCCACTTCCACACAACACCAGCAAGTATTTATTGAGTAATTACAATGACAGAAATTTCCAAATACATTTCTACAAATGTCTCAGTCACTTGACAATAAAAAAGTGAATTCTCATTTTAACCCATCGCCTCCTCCAATTGTGCCTGAAGTCAAGAGATTCTAAAGGAATAACTATGATAGCAACACTCCAGTCTCAATTATGTCCTGCTGGGTTCCTGGAATTGGGTGTGAAGTGGCTCTTCAGAGGCTCCCAGCACTTGTAGTAGTTCTCATCCAAACAATGAGAGGTCTTGAGCCCCCACTTGGTGACGGCCATACTTAGAGAAGACTCAAACATAAATGCCTGTAGGAAAGGATAAGAAAGAAGAGATGAGGCAGATAACAGAACATATTTGATTCGATGTCTAGAGAGAAGATGTGAGTAGGTAGAATCTTTGAATAATAAATCATGTGAGCTAGCATGGTGAGAACAGGCCCACACCCTGGGTTCTGGCTCTGACCCTACTGCTTCCAAGTGGGAGATACCTTATGCAAGACCCTGAACTTCTCAGGACCTCGAGTTTTATTCTATAAAATGAAATCAGGCACGTAAGCCTCACATTGTCCTTGTAGCATTATGGAGCTAAATTTGCTAGATCCCAGGGCAGAGGTGGGAGAGTCCTCGTAATATTCATCTTCTCAGGGGCGGCCGCTTACTGTGGCTACCTCCTGGAGAGGGAGGCCACAGCCTCCACTTCGCGGGGGTGAAAACTAAGGCTCAGAGCTGGTAATTGGCTTATCTAAAGCAATGGTAACAAGAAGTAGCAGAGCTGGGTTTGAGCCTTTTTTTTTCAGGACTCTGACCAAGAGATGAGCTGGGAAAAGGAAAAGGAGGAAAAGAAAGAGTAGGAAAGGAGAGGGGAGTAGGAGGCAGGCATGGCTGTAGCCCTTTTAGAAACCCTGCCCGGGACTTCCGCCAAGATGGAGGCGTAGGTGGACGCACTGCGCCATCACTCACAACCAGAGAGATTAGACAACGAGTTCAATAGCAAGATAAACAACCAGAATGGACGGAATCGAACTGAGGGAAAGTCCGACACCCAGGAAGTTGGAGAGTACATTCATCCAGACCGGTAAGTGGGGCAGAGCCAGGTGGAGAAGCGGAGCAAGAGGTAGTTTGCCCGGAGTGACTCACGCCGGGCTCGCCTAGCCAAAGTGCAGCCCGAGCAGCAGGTGAAGCCCGCAGCTGGCGTAACCAGAGAAGCCAGTGGGAACCAGCAGGGCCGAGACTGGTGGAGGAGGCAGTAGGGAGCTGGGGAGCGGAGCAGACTGCACAAGTCACCAGTGTAACCCACTGTCACGGTGGGGGGCGGTGGGGAGGAAGCCCTGGACCACCTGTTGAGGGACCCTGGGGAGGTTGGAGCACTGGAGTGGCTCCCACGCTCACGGGAGACTTTATTGAGGCAAAGGTGATTGGGAGCTGGTGGTGAACGGAGCAGGCGCCATTGCTCCCTCCCAGGCCCCGCCCCCAGAGGAAGCATCACAACACAACAACATAGGTTACCCCGCACCTGCAAATACCTAAGGCTCCACCCCTTAAAGTAACAGGCTCACCAAGAAAAAAAAAAGAAAGAAAGAAAATGGCCCAAATGAAAGATCAGAACAAATTACAACTAACAGACGAGGACATAGCCAACCTATCAGATGCACAATTCAAAACACTGGTAATCAGTATGCTCACAAAATTGGAACAAAGGTGGATGCAAATAAATGAACAAATGAAGGATATGCTAAAGATAATAAGGGAGGATATACAGGGAACCAGTAGGGAAGAGAAGGAAACTGGGACTCAAACCATGGGGTAGACCAGGAGGAAGAAACAAGAATTCAAAAAAATTAGGAGGGGCTTAGGAACCTCCAAGATATTTGTAAACGACCCAACATCTGGATCATAGGGCTGCCAGAAGGAGAAGAGGAACGCCAAGAAATTGAACTTATATTTAAACAGATAATGAAGGAGAATTTCCCAAATCTGGCAAAGGAAATAGACTTCCAGGAAGTCCAGGAAGCTCAGAGAGTCCCAAAGAAGCAGGACCCAAAGAGGAACACACCAAGGCACATCATAATTACATTACCCAAGATTAAAAATAAGAAGAGAATCTTAGAAGCAGCAAGAGAAAAGGAGACAGTTACCTACAAAGGAATTCCTATAAGACTGTCAGAAGATTTCTCAAAGGAGACCTTCCAAGCAAGAAGGGGCTGAAGAGAAGTATTTCATATCATGAAAAGCAAGAACCTACACCCAAGAATACTCTATCCAGCAAAGCTATCATTTAGAATGGAAGGGCAGATAAAATGCTTCTCAGATAAGGTCAAGTTCAAGTAGTTCATCATCACACAGCCTTTACTATATGAAATGTTAAAGGGATTTATATAAGGTTTGGAGGGATATCAACAGGGGAGTGGGAGGGGGAGGGAGGAGGAAAAAAGTACAGAGAATAAGTAGCATAAGTGGTAGGTAGAAAACAGACAGGGGGAGGTTAAGAATAGTATAGGAAATATAGAAGCCAAAGAACTTATGTGTATGACCCATGGACAAAAACTAAAGGGCGGGGAATGGGGGGAAGGCGCGGAGAGGAATAAAGGGGGGAAATGGAGCAATTGTAATAGCATAATCAATAAAATATATTAAAAAAGAAAGAAAGAAACCCTGCCCCTGAGGGAGGGGATGGTGGATGGCCTGCTGTGTTCAGGGGGTTTTTGTCTGCAGCGGTGAGAGAGTTAGTGCTTTGTGTGTCGTAGACATTCCGGCTTCACCAAGCGCCGATTTTCCTACTCACTGTGGCTTTTAAGGGTCAAAAAACAAAATAAAATTCTATAATTCTTTTGTGCTCACACTAATAGACAATTAAAAAATATAGACAGCAAAAGGAAACTATTCTCTGTGCCACAATCCGGAGAACCCACATTAATGTTTGGTGTCTAACACACATTAACTTCTTTTTGCCTAAAAGAGTGGAGATGATTGTCCATGCCCGACTTCCCACGACAGGCTTGCTGTGAGGACCAGATGAGATCATGTGCAAGTGCCCTCCACGTTATAAAGCGCTATTCCGATATACGGGTTGCTATCGTGGCCATTATTGTTGTCTCTTTGCTGACTGCTTCTCAGGAGACTTGCTGTCCATCTGGAGTATGAAAACCCCATCCCAGCTGAGCTATGAAGACAGTATTGTATGAAGTTAATTTATTGCAAACTGGAACAAGGATGAGACATGTAGATGGGCTTGGGTCCAAATTATCTAAATGGAAACGGTGAAGGAGGCCCAAAGTTTGGTCTACATGAAGTGTAGAGCCCTCTCCCACCAGGGAGCGTGGGCTTCCTGGCTGCGCGGGCCTCCCAGCTCCCAAGCCCGCACATAGAAGAGCTCTTTCTCATTAGTGCTCCAAGCCCTCGGCATTACCCAAAGTCTTGCTCTCATAAAAAAAGCTCTGCCCTATGCCTCACTGTGGCAGAACATTGCTCTCTGGCAATACTGACTATCCCAAAGGTTATTGAGTAGTAACTGTGGAGTAGCCTGTGCACCCCCAGGAGCCTTCAGAAGCAATAGCTTAACTAAGATTCTCAAGCCGTGTCTCACAGAGGAGCAGTGTCTACAAAAGCTCCGCAGAGGCCCTTGCAAGGGGCAATGCAGCTGAGGTGAAGAGATGGGACTCTTCTCAGCCTTCCCTTGCAGACTAGCCCTCCCAACACTAGCCCCGGGATTCGGACTGAAAGCAAACTGCACTAGACAGAGGGACAGATAATGCTCCATGCTTAGTCAGTTTGCAAACTGGGCATGGAGTCAGGCGGGTCTGTGCTATTGATTTTAAAGTGAGGTAGCATTGAAGGAATTTGTTTAAAAATGTAATGCAAATTTGCATATAGTTTAGTATAAAATTACTACTAGTGGTTCACAAACTCTACCTCCAACAATGCAAAAATAAAATAAAATCAAGTACTGCAGCCGTCTGCAGTTGTGTTCAGCCTCGATGTTTACAGCCTGACACAGGAGGAATACAAAGCAGGTTTTAAATCCTGCTCACAGTCCTGAATACAGTAATGCAAAACCTTCCTGGCCTTCCTTGGCTTGACATCCCGCAGGAAAGTGACATCCTGCATCCTCTGCTACTGTGGATCTAGATGAGGATCACTTCAAAAAGCAAGAGATGACTCTGAGACAAAGCATGTATACACAGGGCTGCATACAGATAAGTGAAGACCTTTCCCATGGTATTAATAATATCCCCTCCCTTACATTTGAACAGTGCTGGACAGTCTGTGAGGTTAAATTACAACCACCTGCTGGGCTGGTTACCATACACACTCTACAGATGGGGAAAATGAAGCAGAGAAGTTAAGTGACTTAGTCAAGATCACACAGGAACTAAGAGCTAGGATTTGAACCCAGGCCTGACTCCAAGTCCAAAGCTCTTTCTACACTCACTACATTAGGAGTCTAGTAAACACGCAGGGGTGTGTGCATACACACGTGGGAATAGACACACAGGCACTGTCCTCTCCTGACTCCTCCTCTGTGACTTTGGAGAAGTGAAAAATAGACAGTTCTCTCAAAAAGACTGGGGAGCCTAGGGCCACCAAGGCCTGACATTTAACTTGCTCACCATGGTGCCATCAGCAATTCTCTCAGGCGCCAGCTTGGCTTTGCTGGCCTTCTCGAAGCAGTCGGCATCGGGCCCATGCGGAGTCATCGCGCTGTGTAAGCTGCCTCCTCCTGGCAGGAACCCGCCTTGCTTTGCCTCGTAGTGGCCTTTGATGAGTCCCATGAATTCACTCATGCAGTTCCCTAGGAAGGTTGAAGCAGTATTATTTTTATTATCCAAGGCAGACCTGTAAACATTAAGACCCTTC
Source organism: Micronycteris hirsuta (assembly GCA_004026765.1). Taxonomy (NCBI): domain Eukaryota; kingdom Metazoa; phylum Chordata; class Mammalia; order Chiroptera; family Phyllostomidae; genus Micronycteris; species Micronycteris hirsuta. The sequence goes on along the minus strand of PVJI01008265.1, from coordinate 46,957 downwards.
AAACATTATTATTTCTGCAGAATGACAAGAAGATAAGATTATCTGATACATTTTATTAAGATTAATAAAGAATAAAGATGGACAAAAAGCAACTGCAAAACATCTATTAGTGTGGAATTCTTGGTAGGCAAAGCTCTACCCCCGGACATGTGGATTAGCAGAGGTCTCATTGTTTTACTGCCAGAAAGAACTTAAGCTAATCTAAAGAAAATCAGACCTCAGAAAAGAATTTTAATAATAACTAAAATGTAAATTATAATAAAGAGTCAATGTACTCCATCATTTAGTCTTAACAAGCCTCATATCAAAATTATCTTCTTCTGTGACTGGACACCTTCCCGAACAGCCCCACAGTAGGACACGTATCACCACGTTTCCGGTCCCCAGTCCAGAAGACTGAAGTGGGTGGTTGTGTGTCGACAGAGGGGGATGTAATAGATACTATATTCCAACAAACACTGTATTCTATATCTGAATCTGATATCATCTTATTCTTCCAATCTTGAAAATGGCTGTTAGATTCATTCTTTTCTATTTCCATCGACATTATCCTCATAGAATTCTAAAATCTTAAAATTGGAAGAGATCCTAACTTCTACTCAGTACAGAAGAATTTTCTGTATCGTTGTTGGCAGATTACCTCCTGTGCTCTGCTGGCATGCTTCCTGTGATGCAAGCTCTCTACTCAGAAGAGCTACCTGAGTTCTCAACTGCCCAAGCGCTCTACTTAACAAAGCTCAGGGTGTTAAGGAGATCTCTCATATTAAATGGAAATTTGCTTTCACTTAAATTAAATACATTGCTTTTAGTTGTGTTTTATTGAGTCACACAAAATTTGACAAAAATCATGTTCCTACTCTTTCACAAGTATGTTTCTAGTGAAATAAAACTTTTTGTTAGAATAGCAACACATTTAGAGCAAGTTAAAGTAATAGAACACCTGGGTAAATTTAAGTGCCTTTGCATTCACCAACCCGCCTACTCATCCATTTCCCACCCCATCCATCTGTCTATTCATCCATCAAATATATATAATTGGACACTGTGCTAAGTACTGATGGAGATGCATAAGAAACAGCCTGTCTAAAATTACTCATATTCTGTCCCGAGACAGTGCTAAGAGTATAAACCATGAACACAGAAGAAAGATATGGCAGTGGCAAAGCCACACATTTGACATTATTCATGCCCCACCCCTCTTCCTTGCTTGTGAGGTATAACCAAAAGGTAAAGTAAGCAGCCGTACCCACCCTGCCCAGACAACCAAATGCTGCTGCAGGCCCCTGCCAAAGGGCAAGACCCAGGTCATAGCTCCACGGGGTTCTCCATGAAGCAGAAATAGAGGAAGAGACGTGACTGTGAGCATCAAGTGTTTCTATTTTAAAAGCTCACAACTTAAATATGCAGCCACACCCCTCACTCCAGTGTATGTCCTCAGGGTCACCTTCATGGCCTAATTTTAAGAGGAGAGCAACACAGAATTCAGCTTTGGTCCACATATGAGTTTAGGTAGCAATGGGTTTGGTGATGACACTTCTACATAATTTTCTACAATTCAAAGGGCCTTGGGCTGTAGACCTTGCCTTCCTGAGTGATACTGAAACCACTTGACCAGGGCGCATTAAGATGATTGGAGGCAATATTTCTATACAAACAATTCTCTACTTCTCTTATAAAGTAACATCAAAGTAGCAATGATTTTGATTTTTGCTAAAGCAATATTTTAAATACCACCAGTAAAAAATCGTTTCTAACTTGGGGTTCTATGGTTTTGCCAACTAACTTGGGGCAACCATACCTTTCCTGAGATCTGTCTATTTAGGGCCCAATTTACCTGAGAGTCTTTAAAAAAATTATTACGAAGCATTTCACAAGGCCATTTGTTTCAGGCAATCTGAACGACAAACCAAAATCAAGGAGCAGGTTGAGAGCAGTGGCACAGTAGCAGCCTTGCCCAAGTGCGATCCGTACACCACCACCCGCCTCCCGCGTCAGAATTCCTTGACTTATAAAATGCAAAATGCAAAATCTGAGGTTCCTCCTCAAAACCAACTAATTAAACTCTCTGAGGATAAACACTGGGGAAAAAATGCATTCTAAGTGATTTTCATGTCCCCTAATGTTCTCAAACTGGGTCCCTGGAACAGGTTCCAGCTTCACGTGGGAACTTGTAAGAAATGTAAATTGTTGGGCCCTACCCTGAACCTACAGAAGCAGGAAGCCTGAGGGTGGGCCCAGGGACGTGCGCTTTAATGAGCTACAGCATGCCAACACTGAGAGCCATTCCTTCAGGCACGCAAAGGAGCCTGAATACGAGAACTACGTGAAGCAGTGAATGATGAGGACTAGCCGAGAGGTACAGGCTTTAAGCCGCAGCGGCTCTTTCTCCTTGGCAACTGGTCCCCTAGAGACTAATTTTCAGGAGAACAGTTAGGGCCTGAGATGGGCTTGACACTCTTTAGAAAGGACACAGGTTGTTAGAACTTCATTCACAAAGCACCTGAGGTTTTTGTAGTGGTAACTAATTGTACCCTTTTCTCAATCATCATGGAGTCACCTGGAAAGGCCTCTGCAGACGCCTGAATCATCCCCTCAATGCCCCTCTCTATCCCGTCGAGCCAGGCATGTTGGGACTGGTATTATGAGAGGAGTCTCACACAGACAGAAGGCCCTGAGGTTAATTAAGGAAAGGATTTAAATTTTTTTTTTTTAGATTTTATTTATTTATTTTTAGAGAGGGGAAGGGAGGGAGAAAGAGAGGGAGAAAAATATCAATGTGAGAGAGAACATCGACTGGCTGCCTCTCGAATGTGCCCTGACTGGGAATCAAGCCAGAAAGCCTCCCCTTTGCAGGATGATGCCCAAGTCCGCTGAGCCACACGGGTTGGGGCAACAGGGTTTGTTTTAAAGAACGTTTCAGCTCAGAGTTTTTCCAGAACTCTATGTACAAAAATGTACTCTCCAGGAAGAGGAATTGTACATTGACTGTTAGGTTGCATTTTCAGCTAGCTACTGCACAATTAAAAATGCCAACCTCACTAGGTACAGCTATGAAGTACCTTATTCTTGTGATGCATACATGCATTAAGTCAATATTTACTAGATACGTATTGTATACCAGCACTGTGCTGGGCACCTCAGTCCATGGTTGTGAGCATCTGCTCTGGCATCAGATTGCCTGGGATTAAACGCTGAGTCCACCACTTACCTAGCTGTGTGGCTTTGAGCAAGTCCCTAACCCTTCTTGTCCCAGTTGCATCTTCTTGGGAAAAAAGGGGGATAATGATACTACCTATCTCTGGACAACTATTATGAAGATTAAATGTTAATACTTTTAAAGAACATAACAGAGGCATAAAAAAGTCAATAATTGTTAGCTGTTAGTAATAGTAATATTAATAAAATGGATTTCATAAGTTGTGTTTTAAGCAACAAATGCTTTACAGAAACTGCTTCCAGAATAGAGTCCATCCCCTAGTGTGGACTGTAGTCTGCTCTACCCTGCCAAAATAATTGAAGAAGGCACATTTTACTGGTTCTTGAACTAGATTTAAGTAAACAAATTAACCAACATTCCCCCTCCCCCAAAAGAAGTATCTGAAACATAAAGAAATTTCTCCCCTTCTGCACTGGGTGGGGGATGCGGGGGCGGGAGGGACTGAGTGAAAAACAAAAGAGGAAGAACTCATGCACAGGAACAGTGTGGTGACGGTGTGGGAGGGGATGGGGGTAGGTGGAGGTGGAAGACAATACAGGAGGGATAAATAGTGATGGAAAAAAACTGGAGAAAAAAAAAGAAACTTCTCTCTTCATATTTTATCAGGCTTTCTACCTCTCTTCGGGGCCAGAGGAACCGGGCTTCGGCATCACAAAGTGTTTTCTTCTCAGAGGCAACCCGTTGCTGCCCTCCCACGGGACGCTGTGCTGTTTAAGCAGCGAACAGTCTGGAGGGCAGCACCAGGTCTCGGGAGGCAGGGTCTGGAACTCCAGCCAGGGCAGGGCATCCAGAAGCACCTCCGGCTGTGCTCCCAGTGGGCAGTGCTCACTGCTTTGCTCTCTCTTTGGTTCTCAAATGTGGCTTGGCAAAAGAGGGACTTACTGTGGTAATAAGGAGGCCTGAAGGTCTTATCAGCAACCCCCCATCGAGGGGGAAAGATGACAAAGTCAGCGATGGCCACTCCAGGGCGGAGAGACTTGGCAGTCAATACTGTGAAAATGGACGGGTCCTGTGAAAGTACAAGGACAAGCTGAGCACGCGAGGAAAGGGGGGTGACTGGACAACGACACCCACACCCACACATGAGGGGCTTTCGAGTGACACTGTAATTTCTGACCAAACCGCACAGGTCAGGCTCAGACGTCTGGGCTTGTCATGCAGGAGCAGTCACTCGTGTGCCTTTCCCCTCGTGCTGTGCTTGAAGCGAGAGAACGAACGCCAGCGAGAGGGTTCTGAGCCATGGAGCCCATTTCATGGCCGCGTACCCTGCGGGCCTGGGAAGCGGGGCGCCTGCCTCCCGACCTGAAGTCAGGGTGAGCAGAGCCGGGCTGTGCCCCGGGAGCGCCTGGCGGAAAGGACGCTCAGAGTGAGGTGGAGGTAGAAACGAAATATCCGAGCTGCGGTACAGATGTAGGCTCTACTTCTTTCTGGGGGAATCACAGAGACTCCAGACGGTGTTCTTTTGCTTTCTGACCCTTGTTTGACTCTCAGGTTTAAAATACACCACATGCATCATTAGTTTGGGTGGTGGTAGTATAGGAGTAGGTCAGGGGCCACTATAATGATTTTTAAAGAACTTTACGATCCTCTCAGTGGAAAGATTGAGGTTCGATTTAATTAAAATCAATGATCATGTTTGCTTTTGGATGCCATGCTAAGGCCTGAATTCAAAGATGATTGAGATCTATTCCCCACCCCTTTAGCATTATTGGTGGAGGGGCGGGGAAGGCAGCCTGAAGGATTAGTAAAACAGGTCCCCAGGGCAATCTCGCTGTACAAACAGAGATCTGAGGGAGCACAGAGGAAGGAGTGCCTATCTCTACCTGAGAGGATCAGGGAAGGCTTTAAAGAGGAGGTAACATTTGAGATAGGCTTTGAAGAATGAAAGGAGGAAGAGAGAAAAGGAGGAAGGAAGGAAAGAGGAAGGAAGGAAGGAAAGAAAAAGGTACTTTAAACACATTAAAAGTCACATGAGTTTTATTAAGAGGCAAGAAAGCTAAAGCCCAGGTGTACTGGCAGAAGGGAGAGAGGCAAGAGGTGGCACTGGAAAGCCAGTCCAGGCCAGCTGACAAAGGGCATCAACACCACACTCCGGAGCTCAGATGTAACCCTGAACCCCAGGGAGCCTGCCAAGGTTTGCTAACGCAGTGGTAGAATGGTCAGACCTGAACTTTGGACGAATAGCTGTAGCTGCAGTACAGGGGAGATGGAGCCTGGGTAACGCAAGGCAACAAATCAACCCTCATTGCTGTGAGAGTTAACATTTCTTCATTTGTCATGAGAACTGATCTACAACTGCTGAGGAGAAGGTAGTGAGGCTCAAATAAAGCTCTGTCAGTGTCTCAGGATCCTTTTCATGCTGTTTTGGGCTTGATGCCTCATTTTCTTTTCCCTTTGGTTTTATTCAGTGTTGCTGCTCCTCAGAAAGGTAGTGTTGTCCACTCAGAGATACACTGATCTGGCTTAGAGTAATCTTTCTGTCTTTGGTTCTCTGCCTTCTGCTCTAATTATCCCTCCAACTGTGGGTTAGGGCTGCAAAATGCACTTTCCCCCAGGACCCCAGGGCTGGCACTTTATCAAGAATGTGGGGCCTTGGAGGCCTGCACTGTAGGCCCAGAACCTCCTTGGGGACCCTTCATTGAGTGAAATATATGACCAAGTGCATACTCTAGAACTTCTTTGTTTTAAATTCAAGCACCAAGGAGTTCCGGCCAAGATGGAGGCGTACATAGAAACCCTTCACTTCCTTGCACAACCAAAAGGAGGATAACAACCAATCAAAAATCAATAAACAAAAAAAAGCACCAGAAAATCAAACTGCATGCAACTCTGACAACCAAGGAATTAAAGAAATAATCAACCAGAACAACCAGACTAATAAGGTGAGGACTGGCTGGCAGACTTAGAAAAACCATGGCGACTGGGCAGCCTTGGGGGTGGGGCTGGCTGCCCAGCTCAGCGAGCTGCTCCAGAGGGGCTGACTTAAGGGGATTCAGAGGTGGCAGTGGGTTACAGCTGGGGTTGCCACAGTGGGCGATACTCCCAGTCTCACACAAGAGTCTGACAGAAAGTGTGCTAGAGATGAGTCGGGGAGCTGCATTTTTCCCTCTCTGGCCCCTCCCCTACAGGCATCGCTGCATTGCAGAAAGGAGGGTTGCTCTACCCTGTTGAATACCTAAGGCCCCGCCCCCTTATAACCTATCAGCTGCGCCAAGACAAAAAAATATGGCCCAAATGAAAGAACAGAGTATAACCTCAGAACTAAGCAATGAGGAGATTGCCAACCTATCTGATGGAGAATTGAAAGCCCTGGTAATCAAAATGCTCACAGATCTGATTGAGCTTGGTCAAAAAATGAAAATACAAATGAAGGATATCCAAAGTGAAATAAAGCTGAATGTTCAGGGAACCAACAGTAACAGGAAGGAAACCAGGACTCAAAGCAACGATTTGGAACAAAAGGAAAAAATAAACATCCATCTAGAAGGAAATGAAGAAACAAGAATTGGAAAAAGTGAAGGGACTCCTACAAGCCTCTGGGACAACCTGAAATGTTCCAATATCAGAATTATAGGGGTGCCAGAAGGAGAAGAACAACAGCAAGAAATTGAAAATTTATTTGAAGAAATAATGAAGGAAAACTTCCCCAACCTGGCAAAGGAAATAGACTTCCAGGAAGTCCAGGAAGCTCAGAGAATCCCAAAGAAGTTGGACCCAAAGAGGAACACGCCAAGGCACATCATCGTTAAGTTACCCAAGATTAAAGACAAAGAGAAAATCCTAAAAGAAGCAAGAGGAAAGGAGAGTTACCTACAAAGTGGTGCCCATTAGGATATCAGCTGTTTCTCAGAAGAAACCTTGCAGGCAAGAAGGGGCTGGAAAGAAGTATTTGAAGACATGAAAGGCAAGGACCTACATCCAAGATTACTCTATCCAGCAAAGCTTTCATTTAGAATGGAAGGGCAGATAAAGTGCTTCCCAGATAAGGTCAAGTTCAAGGAGTTCATCATCACCAAGCCCTTATTATATGAAATGTTAAAGGGACTTATCTAAGAAAAAGAAGATAAAATATATGAACAGTAAAATGACAACAAACTCACAACTAGCAACAAATGAACCAAAAAGAAAAGAAAAACAACAAAAATAAAAACTAAGCAAACAACTAGAACAGGAACAGAATCAGAGAAATGGAGATCACATGGAGGGATTTCAGTGAGGAGGGGGAAGGGAGGAATAGGGGTGAGGCACAGGGAGGAAGAAGCATAATTGTTAGGCATGATATAGGTGGAGAGAGATAAAAATGGTACAGGAAACGGGGCTCAAAAAACTTATATGTACAACCCATGGACATGAACTAAGAGGGGGGATGCTGGAGGGTTGGGGGGCAGGGTGGAGGGGGGATAAAGAGGGAAAAATTAGGGAAACTGTAATAGCATAATCAACACGAAATACTTAAAAAATAAAGTAGTTGTTGATAAAAATAAATAAATTCAAGCACCGAACATTAGTAGTAACTTTATGAGAGCTCTGTCTGCTCCATTGTTGCTACAAACAGCCAGGAGTGGAGGCGCTAAAGTAGGTGCTGGAGCAGGTCACCCCTAGGTGTTTGTGGACAAGGTGGAGAACACCCCGAATCCAGAAACGTTCCCTTCTTATCGCTCCATCACTAACTCTAGCAGTTGATTTTCTTTTGGGGATAGACTTTCCACGAAGAAAATAAGTTTTCAGCCATCTACTGTGACTGCTGTATGTAGAGAATGGAGCTGCGTTCACGGGTGAGTGCTGAGTGTCTGGCCTGGCTTCCTCACCAGCTATGTTATTTTCCCTTCACCAAAGCCTTGCTGCGGATGATTCAAACTCCTGTAAGCGCAATGGCAGATAACTAACTATATTGCAGGTTTCCAAGGGTGACACCGGAAATGTTAAATCTGTGAACCTTAGAAGTTTACTGTAAACCCCTCTTACCCAAGAGTTGCCCCCTTCTCCAAAGACCCTCCAGGGTCCAGACTTACTGCGTGGTCAAAGGCCACTGCATTGATGACCATGAAGTTCTCCAAGTTGTACTTGTAGGGGGTATAGTTCCCGTGCCAGGCCACGACATTGAACGGTGAGACATCCTGATTGCAAAAGAAGCAGAAAGGGGCCATCTCAGCACCTAATGCTTTCATAGCTGTGCTTCCAGTTTGTACTTGGCAATACTCTCTCTTTTTGGATTTGGTTTTGTTCTCATAATTTAATAATACCATCCTTTGGGAGAAGTATAACCCTGAGTCATTCTGTGGTTGCTTCATACGCCCTCAAAGTATCCCTCATTTATCCACTAACCCTACTTTTTTAGTTCATAAGCTGCAGCTGCCTCTGATCACATGTGCAGAAACAGAAGCATGGCACATTCTCCAAGCAGTGCCTTTTCAACAATTTTTAACACAACTGTGAGAATCTGTGGATGCCAGCAATTCTCAGACCATCTGGGCCACCCTCTGGGTTTCCTGGTGCAAAGGGCAGGCACTAGCTGTGCCGTTCCCCAGGTAACTGCTGCCTAGAGGAACTTCCCGGAGACATGGTGCCTGGGTGGTGCGTGCGGGAGGGTGAGAAGGTCTCTAAGAGTTCCAACCCCAGGGACTGATATTTCAGAGACATCCTTGGGTGATGCTTCTTGAGCCTGCCATAGGGTAGGAGAGGACCAGGGTTCTATCATAGGGCAGATATGGGTCTGTGCTGGAAACAGCATTTAGTTCAGAATGTTCGAAGGACTTTACTGGAGGGACTACTCACAGAGGTGTGACTGGTGTTAAGTGAACTGACTAGAGGTGATGTGGTATCTGAGCCTATGAATAGTGGGGAGACATTGCCATTCCTGGGCCTGTGGGACATGGGAAGGAAATGTTATATCATTCCAGTAAGAGCTCAGAACCATAAAGAAGGGCTGCCCAGTGGTGTGCTGGTAAATATTTTACAACCAGTAATCTGGGAAAAATATAAATACTCTGATTTCTATGGTATAAATACTCTCACCATGATCATTTTTAAGCTACTGTGATATCGCTAAGCACAAAGCTGGGAAAAGATGCCAAGCCAGTATGAACTGGCTCCAGCATGCCTCGGTGGCTGCTCAGCACCAGCTGAGATGGTGGAAGGGTGCAGACCCAAATAGGGAGGAAACGGGAAGAAAAACACCAACTTGTCTTTCTTCTGCCCTGCAGTTCCCTCTGAGGACCTCCCACTAGTAGAACCCAACCCAAAGCCAGCTGGTAGGGAAGCCTGGGTGACGCAGTCCCTGCAGGTCTAGCTCCCAGGGCACAGATCAGGGCAGAGAAGGGAGAATGGATCAGTGGGAGCTCACACAGAGGAAAACGAGCCCAGGGGCCACTTAGAAAGTGGAAATTACTGAGGCTGCTGGCTGCCTCTAGAATGATGGTTCTCCATCAATTGCGTGTCAACAGTAATGTGGAGAATATGCTTATAATGAATGTAGATTTCCATACCCCATTTCCAGAGATTATTGTTTTTGCCAGGCTGGAGTAGTATCTAAGGATCCGCATTTTAAAGAAGCCTCCCTGATAATTTGATTCAAATGGACTCTGAATCACATTTTGAAAAATCCTGACCCAGAGAGTATGAAGGTAACAATGTATCAATGAGGGTGATCATTAACCCTCAGGGACTAATTTTAAGTGCCAAAGTGGCTGGCCTCTGCTGGTTAGCATGTCTTCTGGATGCTGTCCAATAATAACATATCTCCACAAAATACGGGAGCAGTAAGTCAAATGGGCAAAAAATAAGGCAAACAAATAATGGTAAGCAGAAGAGATCTTTGGATTATGTTTGTTACATAGTTACTCTATAGTAATACATTATATATTCAGTGTATTAAGGAATAATACATACTAATTATATACTATGTATTATATAAAATACATGAATATACACTCTATTTTATATAAAATATGTGCTAATATTAATATATTATAAATTACATATTATGTTACAATTATTATTTTTGTTATTATCTATGCCTTTGCTGATCTCCTGAGTTTTACCAGGCTGGTGAGGTAAACCAAATCAAGCTAATTCTACTTGTTCTGTGTGAGCCATTGCTAGTAAATATGGCTAGTATTGAAATATGGCGGCCATTGATGTATATAAATCTCAGATGATCTGCTTGTTAACTCATTTCCCTTTTCAGAACATATTACCCTGTCTGTATATTATATTATTCCCTGGATTTTCATTACTTGGTGAGTGGAAAGACCATGACTGACAGATAAGGTTCTACCACTTACTGTGACATTTGGTAAATTATTTGTCACTATCTGGCTTGTTTTCATAGCTACAAATAAGGCAAATAGTACTTTATTTGTAGTACCTTAGTGGTGTAGTAAAGATGAAAGAATACAATATGTATAAAATATTTAACACTGGCCTTGGCAATTAGTAGGTGCTCAATAACTATTCATTCCCCCCACCCCCCATCTACTGACACCCCTCACCTGTTTGGCAGCAAACAGTTTTCCCTGGTATTTATTCATTACAGTGTAACCACCTGGCACTTGGCGATCTTCGTACCAGGCAACAGGTATCAAGAAATCACGAGGATTGGCTAAGCCATTGGCCCCTAGAATACAATGACCCACAGTTTTTTAGACACTTTTGAAGTCACATAGGAAATAGGTTCACGGTTGCACAAAGAAAAAGGGCTCTTTTCTACACCAAGAGCAACCCTACAATTCACTTTCATTGTCCATAGGCTCACTGGATGCCCAGTATGGTGCCTTTTTTAAGAGGAGCCAAAGCATTTGATCAGGAAGGAGCAATCATGAAAGTCATCTCCATCATCACCAACATCATCTCCCAAAGTTGTAGTGAATATGGTTTCTAAAGCCACTTTACATGCACTATCTCATCACTGCGGTGAAGGGAGGAGAGAGGAGGAAGAGAGTAGAAAAGAGGAAAGGGGAAGTCCTGATAGAAACACTAAGTAGACCTTTTTATTTCCAAGAAAACTCTGATGACTCTAGAACTCACCCGCAGGCCTTGATCTATAGGCCTTGAGAAAGAAAGGGCTAAGTACTGTTGCCCAGGCACGCCTCTACTCCTCAGACAGAACTCAGGCTCTCCAGCCTGACAAATGCGTCAGGGAGAAAAGTATTCAGGACTTCCCTGCTTGCCTTTGTTTTGCAAGTGTTCCCTCCAGAGAAAGAAAATAAATCAAAAGACCAGAAATGAAAATTGTAAGTGCAAAAACATAATTTAACTCTGAGAGGAGAAACATGGGGAGTGTTTTATCATTTCCAGTTCCTAGGGTTCAAAAAAGTAAGCCCCCAGCTGGTTAGAAAATGACATGTATTTTCCAGAGGGCACGTGTCCCACAGAACCTGGAAGCTCCGCTGACTGCAGAGCAGCAGGCAGCCAGACCACAGTGGGAGGAGCGGGTGGTGCGCAGGATGGCAGACAGCCTGCGAGGCTCCAGCTGCCTCTCTGCTGCCTCCCACCTTCCTCTGATTATTAGGATCCTCCCAGGGGAGTGACCAGAAGGCACACACTGGCCTGTCCCTGTTTTGCTCTAAAAAAGCTGTTGGCAAGGAAGAGAAGAATTGGGAGGTATGGTCACCACTTTCAGCAAACATGCCAAAGATGAAACCGAGGGCCAAATTTCTCGGCCACTCTTTTCACTCCCAGAGATGTTTTGAGGACAACCCCTCCTACCACCTTCAATTCTCTCCTGCATGTCCTGCCTCCAGCTTTCCAGAAGAATCAGGAGTGGGGGGATCTTAGTTCACTTTTGGAAGTTTTAATCTGTCTCAGGAGGCTGTGGTTTCTAGCTTCTTCATAGCACTGTGTGATGTACCTTTTGGGACTGTTAAGTGTTCACATGGTATGCGGGTAGCTTTCATCGCAAGCTAACAGGTGGAGCGGGCCATTTTTGCTAATGTTTTGTGCAAATGGCAACATTCAGTAAAATTATGATAACTTTAGTTTTACATATTTTTTTAATGAAACTTTTTGTGACTTACTCTAAAATGTATACTGAATTATTTTTCTTAGATTTTAAACAGACAAATACTGGAAAACTCACTGGAAATTGAAATAAAAGTAATAAAATATGTAGAAATTCCAATTTATTGAAAATATTTTGAAAAAAGTACGTAAAATGTGTAAAAAAAGAAAGAATGAAATTTTCTTTCTTAAACTTCATTGTAAAAAAAGAAGAATGAAGTTTTAGTAGTGTTTTTTGTTGTGTTAATCGTATGTAAAAAAAGAAAGAATGAATTTTTAGTAGTGTTTTTTTGTGTGATAATCATTAAAACATACATACATAATTCACCATTGTCTGTGTTAAAGAGACCCAAATTTTGTCCTTTGGAATTTGTATATCTGCATGTTAGCATCCCTTTAGAGCAATAAAAAAGTATAAAAATAAACATTTTTATCCATTACCCGCATTCTACCGCTAGTCTAAAAAACACGTATTTATATACGTGTCCCGCACTCCACCACCAGTCAACGTAAAGTGTATAAATACGTTTCCCGCATACAATGTGTTCAGATGTTGTGGAGTGTGCTCAGTAGGACTGAGGTTCATAGACTATGCGCCTCTCGGTCTGTTTCTCCTTTCTCTAGGAATCTAGCCCCTGCCATTTTTATGGCTTCCTCACTGTATTCTCTACACACAACTAATTAACTTAAGAAAATGATATCCCTTCTATTTCCAAAGCTCATTCCCTCTTGTGTGTTTTGCTTAAGCTGTTCCCTTTCTTTTTTATTTTTCCTCAACTTTTCATCAAGAATTAGCCAAATCTCATCTCTTCCGTGAAGCTGTTCCTTGTGCCCAGGCCCACAGTATCCCAAACTTCTACATCCTGTGGGGTGTACACTGCTCCCCAGTGGTCTGTATGCTATTCTAGAGAGAAATTGAATGGGTTATACTGGATCATTTTCTGTTATACATGTCATGCGCCTGTGGGAAGATGCTGTGTTGTTCTTGATGAGGTTCTGTCACTACCCTCAGCACAACATGGGAGGTGAGACAAGCTGATGGATGCATACCTGGATGAGCTAATAAATGAAGATTTCATTTCTCGCTAGGGTCAGCCATACAACATGGAGCCTCTGAACTTAGAGGTATGAAAAGAAAGTCTGGCATTGCTCAGGGAGTTCTAATGGGTTTCTAAAATTCCCAACTACTCTTGGTCTTAGAGAAGTTGTCTAGAGGAAAGTTAAAGTTTGAGTGAGATAATGAAGGGAGAAGGATGTTGAACTCTCATGCAATTATTCATGTCCTGTATCTCAGCCAGGCTTAGAGGCTTGTAGCAAAGATTTACCAATTGGTCCCAGGTCAGGCAACTCAAAGTGGACACCATAGACCTCCAGGATGTAGCCCCTAGTCTCCTCGAAGACATCTACGCTGAACCGCATTCCTCTCTGGAATAGGAAGCAGAAACTGGTGTGCACTCCCAAATAATACCTGTAGCAATGAGGAAGCCCCAGAGGCACAGCCAGCCCCACATGTGAAAGTAAAGCTATGGTTCTGTTGAGCTAGGTTTGAGAGACAACCAACTCAAAGATGAGTCAGAAATAAAAATTTAAATCCTAAACATGTCTGTGCCCAAACCAACTCAATTGTTTATTTGGTTCAGAGATAACCATGCCCAGATTTAGCCAAATTTTTAAGAAATCCGTCTTCACTGCCCCCCACCCACATCCAGGGCCTTATCCGGAGTGTGTATAGCTATTTAGGAAAGTGAACTGACATTGCTCTTTGCTTTGTGATTGTGTGCTATTTTAAAACAACGCAGGCACCCAAGCCTGCTTACCCTTCTGCACAGGAAGCCTTCTGGGTAACTCAAACTCCCCTCCGCCCCCATTGCCTAGTCATAACAGAGAAATTCTAGAGTTGGAAATAGCAGCAGCTGCAACATCTGATTGCTTCCAAATTAGAGAGAGGCAGGGCGAAGGGGACACATTGCTCACCTGAATGACGCAGATCTCGTTGGGCTCCACAAGCATCTTGCCAAACTCAGTGTAAATGAGAAGTTTCCCTTTCTGGGGAACTGACAAAAAAGACAGGGCAGCAGTAAGTATTTCTTTTCATGCAAGAACCACTTCATGAAGAGTAAAAAGTTTAAGGACTGCATTTGCTTTTTCATTCCCAGTGAAAAGAACTTTATTGAATCTTGTAGGAAAAAATGTATGACATCTTAGGTTACCTATTTTATTATTTAGAAGAATGTGAATGAAAAAACTGACTCTTTTTTTTTTAGTTCTCAGGTAATGAGCTTGTATATGCACAATTCTGTGGACTGACCAAAAAAAGCAGCTGAAATAGGGTAGGAAATCACCTATTTCTGATACTTTTAGCAGAAGGCTGTCATTTGCATGTCTAATGTCTATACCAAAGTGTTCACTCCAAAATATTGGTACTAAAATCATCAAAGGGAATGGGCAGACCAGAGAAATCTCAAGGAGACATTCCATTTTTGGTGCTCTTATGAAGATCTGTATTTAAATTGCAGATATAAATGACAGTCTTTTCTTGGGAGAGTATGAAGGCAAATAGAGTTATCTTAATAAGTTAATCACATCTTGGTATTACTCTTCATTTGTTTTTCAGCTGCTCAATCTACCATATTAGAAGGACCCTACAGAAATGGGCAAAGTCAGAGAGACCAGAACACAGAGGAGGGCCTTTGAGGTATAGTAGGAATCTTTTCTAGACCATCAATTGTCTTTAGACCTTAGTCTGTAGATTCCACTAAATAAAACAGATTGAAGGATGAAGGGATATAATGTGTATAAAATTGAAAATCAGCTTGTGACTAGGGCTAAATTCACAGTGAAGGGGTCTGAACTCTTCAAAACTCACCGATCAGGAAGTCCCCATCTGAATTGTAAAAGCATCTGAAACATAGAATCATTCCTGTGATTTTCAGTTTTAACACCATCCAGACAAATTAATTTACTACACAAATGATTGTTCAGTACCCACTCTGTGCCAGGTTTAATGCTGGGTATGAAATGTTGTACAAAATGACCCAGTCTCTGCCGTCATGAAGCGTAGAGTCTAGTCGGAAGTCAGACAGCAATCAAACATTTACAGAGCTGTATCATCGTAAACTGGAATGGCACTGTGAAAGTCAAGTCTAGGAGAATGAAGGAATAATGAACATGATCTAGCTTGAGGAGTCAGCAAATGCTTCCCTGAAAAAGGGTCATTTGACCTGTGGTCTGAAGGAATCATCGAGGCGAGGGTTTAAGAGGGAGGAGAACATTCCAGGCAGAAGAGTAGTGCAAATGCTTTGAGGCAGGAGGACTCATGGCAGGTTAGAAGAACTGAGTGTGGCTCAAGTGGAGAGAGAAGAAGTAGACCCAGAGGACAACTCCTGTGCCTTGTCACAGGGCTGTGATCTTGGACTTGTTCATGGCTCAGTTAAGTTAAGTGACTTGCCCAAGGTCACTCAGCCAGAAATAGTGGAATTGCCTCTGGACACAAGGGTCTGGTTGAAAAATCATTATGACATTCTGCTTCCCAAAGAAAAGGCAGGAATGCTATTCACATATTGAAGCTCACTTATTTATTTGTTAATTTATGATTTTATTTATTTAACTTTAGACAGAAGGGGTGGGAGGAAGAAAGAGAGGGAGAGAAACATCAGTGTGTGGTTGTGGTTGCCTCTCATGTGTCCCCTAATGGGGACAGCCTGGTCCACAAGGCAGGTATGTGCCCTGACTGGGAATCAAACAGGCAACACTTTGGTTCACAGGCCAGCACACAATCTGCTTAGCCACACCAGCCAGGACGAAGCTACTCTATTTAGAACCTTAAGCTTATACAAAGTCTGTCAGCTTGACCTGCCACCAACAGCTGGTCCTAATGGCTGTTCATGCAATGTGACTTTGGACTCAAGAAAAGTCCTGGGAACCTTAGAAATTAAGAATATTCTACCCCAAACTGGGTTAAAGTCAAAATGCCTCTTGGACTACTCCTGCTTTCCAGTGTCCCATCCTCCCTTTTTTATTTGCATTGTTATGTGACATTCTTGTTTATGTCATGGGAGTCGATCAAGATAGAACTACTCATTTGTTGTCATTATTAATAAATGCACACCAACATTGCTCTGGGGGGAAAAACAAGAACAAAAATAACAACCCAGAATGTACTCTCTGTTCAGCAGCTTTGGGTAGTGGGGGTGTCCTGCCTGAGCACTGGACCACTTACCTGTCCTTCATGGAGGTGTTGCAGAGGAACATGTGGACGGCGAGCCCATTGTTAGACCTGATGTCTCCAGCTCCACACAAGGTGTGCAGGCCCTGGGAGGGACCCGCGGGAGAGGGAAGGGTGAACATGAATAGTGATGAAAAGGCCATCATTCCTCCTGGACCACGAGGGCCGTGAGACAAGGTCCTAGTACTAGCATCTTCCCTTTGGGATCAGTGGGACATTCCGGATCCAGGCTGCCCCTGGGGAGCCCAGAGGTTATTGATTTATGTTTGGTGGGTGGCAGCTCACCCTAGTTGCCAGCCATGGCCCTAGATCTGGATTGTCTTAATGGCTGCATCAGGTGAACTTAAAAGCATCAATTCATTACTTGGCATTTTATCATTTTCTACTTATTATCAACCTGAAGGGGAGTTTCTATTGGATGTAAAATCAAGTATCCAGGAGGCTCGGGGAGAAAGGTTGAAGCATTAGGGACCAGTTAATGCCTCTCAAACGTACCAGACCATGATAGCAGCCCTCTGCTTATGAATAGGGTCAGCCCTAATCTCTCCAGAACAAGGCAAAGGGAAGTGCTCTGACCACCTATAATCCTCGGCTGACCATCCACCGTCCAAGATACTGGAACATACAGGCCTTCTAAACAGCCCTCAGCCCCAGACCTGCAAACTGAGAGCCCAAAAAGAGAGAACTCTGCTCCTCCAGATGTCCATAATTCACACAGGGTGGAGACTTCTTCTTGCATTTGAAGGTTTGGGTTCTGTTTAGATGGGTCTACACAGGGTTGGGAGAAGTTCATATGGATAAGGAGTTCGACAAGATCCAAACAGTTCAGCCTATGGCCAGACATCTGGACTCTCTCTGAATGAACCGCAAACTGAGGCTGGTCTGCAGAATCTCCCACTAGCTTCCTTGAGCCCCACCTCTTTGTAGCTCCTCTCCTTTTCCCTACACACTCCTCGCTCTGAGCACAGATATTCCTATACTCTCAGCACCTATTACTACCAAGCAGAACTTCTAATTAGTGTTGTAGTAACTAGAGTTGCTAGCCTGAGTTGATCTTATTCTAGCCCAGGGGTCCATTTCAGGGAGTTCGTGAATTTGGACAAGAAAAATGATATATTTATTTTCACTAATCTCTGACTGAAATTAATCATTTCCTTCAATTAATGGAACATAAGCAACAAACTGCAGGAGTATTAGAAGTTCCTGTAACTTTGACACTGATAGAAACCAGGGATATTTTTATATCATATTATAGTTGTTATAGATATCCCAAAATACAATTTTTGCTCATACTTCTAATCACCAGAGCTATTAGACTTACTCATAGATTTTGTGATTTAGTGCATTAATAAGGAAGCATACATATTACTATAAACCAAACCAAATTTGTTTTAATATTTTTATCATTGCATTTCAATATAATAATCTTTGTAATTTTATGTAATTTGTTTTATGCGTTTAAGAACACAGTCTGCATCAGACCATCAAAGGAGGCTTTGTAGCGAGGAGAACGAGCAGTGGGGCGGTGTGGGCTGTGCTGACTTACACTCACGAAGTCCACCTTCTTCTGAGATGCTTTTGGAATCTCAAATGGTTTCCATCTAAGCTGGAAAAAATACACAAACAGGGAAATGATTTTGCAAGGGGAAACCATAGACTTTTTAGATAAAAAACATTGATTACACAGAAAAAAGATAGCCGCTCCCTGTGAGGCTCTGACTACTTGTGTTTTTGTTATTTTAAATTTAATAATTATCCATCGTTTTCTTAAAGGGGCTCAGCTGGGTTCTCTGTGTGTGTGTTTAACCTATATTCATGCACACACACACACACACACACAGTCTTTGTTCATTAACACTTTAAATTAAAACAATTTAGAAAAAAGATCATTGCTTCTTATCGCATAGACTGTTTCTTTTAACATATTGCTCAGGCACATCAGTGAGTTTTGACCGAGGCTGCTTTTAATGCTATTTATAATCAGCTCCCTTTGCCGGCATGCCAGCCTCTCCATGTGACACTGCAGGGGAAGGTTCTACTTCTACTTCCAGCCCTTGGAGTTTTGAATTATTTCTTGAAGAGAAAAAAAGCACCCAGCTGAGACTGAATTTGGTAAATGCAGTACCAGGTTCAACTTTTCTTACCAAACCCCATCTTTGTCCCCAGGCTGCCTGACAGTTCAGTTTAAATCACAACAATCTTTAATTTAATAATGAAATGATGTAAGGAAGTGGGGAGAAAAATCAGCGGGTCCACTCCCTACTCAAAGAGTCAGCCTGGTGCTTATTAATCAACCTGGCAGCTGGCCTGACCCAGCCAGGCTGGCAGCTGATAAACCTAGCAGCCTCAGGACATACCATGGAATGACCTGCAATCCAAAGACTGGCTCCACTGGCTAGCCTGGTCAAGACTGGCTAGCTAGGGCCTCCATTCAATAATTGGGATCAGCTCAGTCTGTCTTTCAAAGAGGAAATCTGGCAGGGCGAAGCAAGCAGCAAGTAGAAATGGCAGCACTGGGATTTTTCTGCATCTGTAATATACAGTCAGATAGCGGCCTTTATTTCTTAAAAGCAACACAGATGATCACATTCTGGGACTACTTAAAAAGGATGTAAAATGTGGATTTGAAAAACATTGTTGAAATCATGCTTCAGAAAGAAGGAAAAGGCTAGGTCTAAGTAATTAAGGATGGTATTTCTTGGGGCAGGAGGAGGAACCTGAGAGCAAGGATCTAGGAAAGGGTTTCCCAACCTTGGTGCTATTGGCATTTTGCACCGAATAATTCTTTGTTCTGCGGGTCGGTCCTGTGCATCGTAAGGATTTTTAGCAGCATCCCTGACTTCTATTCACTAGATGCCAGTAACACTCTCTCAAGCTGTAACAACCCAAAATGTCCGTTGTCAAATGTCCCCTGGGGGGACAAATTTCCCCTGGTTGAGAACCATTGACTTAGGAAGGTATTCCCTGACATCAGGAAGGGCCACTGCTAAGCATTGCTGGCTTTTTGAGGGAAGGCTCTGGTCTATTACTAGGTATTACCTGCTACTTTCCTCTATAGCCAGCAACACAGAGTTTATGTACCCAGGAAGAGTGTCTGGAAGACAATACTACCTAGAATCTTGGTTCCAAGGGGAGTCACCATTCTGGATTTCCCAATGAAAGAGATTTAAGTATCCGATCAATGGTTGCCTCAACAACCTTATAGAGCTATCCAGAGATTCTGAACCCTGTTTATCCATTAGAATCATGTGGGCAGTCTTTGAGACCCATGACCAAATTAAATCAGAATCTGTGAAGGTGGGGCCCAGGCATCAGTATTTTATAAAAGCTTTTCTAATGTGCAGTTGCAGTTTAATGATCAGCACACCCAACCCAGCGATTCTATGATTCTTTTATTGTTGAACCACGTTCAGAAAAGTCCACTCAGTCAACCAATGAACCAGTCAACCAACAAATCAATCAACTAAATTGTGGTATCTTGGTCCAGATGTGGCAGTGACATGCCAATTGCCAAATAGCAAAAATGTTTAAATAACGTAAGTATAAGGATTTACAAAACTAAAGTAAAAGAGCAAGAAGATAAGGGGAAAGAAAAGAGAGAGAGAAGGAGGAGGAGAAGAAGAGGAAGAGGAAGAGGAAGAAGAAGAGGAAGAAAAGAAAGAAAGAAAAGAATGAAGGAAGGAAGGAAAAAGCAGAAGAAGAGGGAGGGGAAGGGAGTGAGAAGGAAGGGGAAGGGTTCCCTGTAATAGAGGCAGCACTGCCTGGTTTGTTGCACTGACACAATCCCTTTTTTTTTTTTAGATATTCCTGAAATTAAAATACCTGTTGTGAGTAGATAGAAAGTTCTGGCCTCTAGAGAATAGGTTCATCTTCTATGAATGGGAAAGATTGAACCAGAGAGGCTGAGGGGTTGAGTTGGTTAGGTTTTTAGTTTTTCAAAGTCTTCTGGAGCACATCAGACTTTAAGCCATGAGGAAAGAGAGCCTGAGGTAGCAGGTAGAAAGGAACATACATGATGATATAGAGAGTGTGCCTTCAATAGGGATCACATCCTAGATGAGGCAGCGGCCTCAAAGAACTTTTCCTAATGCAAAAAGTGATGCCCTTCAAATGATAGAGACAGTACAGGGGAAAGAGTGGTTTATCTGCAGGATCAGATGGCAGCAGATTGCACAGGGCCTATACTCAGCATATCATGAAGGATGATGACAAAGACCCCCGAGGTGATTCCGACAAACCCAATATTCAAAAGAAGAAGTGAGCTTTGAATCTTCAGGCAAGAGATTCTGGTTAGGAACTTTGGTGTGAGATCTTGCTGAATGTGAGGGAGAAGAACTGCAGGAATGATAAACAGGAAGAGTCCATGGAGTGAAGGATGAAGTCATCTGATAAATCCAGATGTGCAGCTTAATTGCATGCTGTGGGGCAGCTACTGTCTGATCCACAGCCGGCACAAGGCGGGCTGTGCATTGGACTGAGCCAGGAGACCTGAATTCTGCTACTGTCTCTGTTCCCGTTTACTCTGTGAACTCAGGCAAGTCATTTTCTCTCCCCAGATTGTGTTTTCCTTACATGTAACAATGGGGTACTGGAGTAAGTTATAATTCCATAATTCTCTTCAGAGAAGAGCTTCTGAAAGTAATAAAGGGGACTTATTAACTGTTCTAGTTCTATAAATTTTTAAGTTTATTTTATTCATACTATATGTTATTTCTAAATAACCCCCACAGAATTTAATTATTAAACACTTCAAAAACAATGAAATCCATTGTAGTACTCAATGTCTTCATTCTAGTGGATTTTCATAAATTTATGTTGAATGATTGAATGAATAAATACAAGGTCCTGAGAACATCACTAATATCTCAAAGAACAAGACTAAAGCAAATTTGTGAGATTTTTGGAAGTCAAACTGACATTCAGGCAATAGCTAGTAAATTGATAAATGTCTCTAAAAGTCCAAAGATTATTTCTAAAAGGTAAGTCAGTTCTTCGTACGTGTGAAAACCCCTCCACTCTTTCACGTCCTTTCTGATGTTTGTCCAGCTGTTCTGTCAGCTGCTGGGAGAGGGGCACCGGCATTTCCAGCTGCAACTGGGGATTCTTCTAGTTCTCCTTTCAGTTCTATCACTGCTTCACATACTTCACAGCTACATTCTACAAATTCCACTGGAAAATAAACTTTTACTTGCTATAAATGAGGTGGTCAAAAATAATTTGAAAAGTATGTTCAAGGGAGTCCAAAGTTAGAACTAAGAACTCTTTAAGATTACCAAAAGAGAAAGACTGGGCATTCGTGACAACATTTAATGATCAAGATTTGAAATTTATACCCAGGAATAGAAAAGGAAATGAGAATTGACCTCAGTTATTTCTGGAGTCAGAAGAACAGGAGTTGGACCGGATGACTCAACTATACTTTTCAACACTGAGACTCTGATTTACTGAGATTCCCTGTGAAACTGTCTTGGACTAACTAGATTAGGTTAGATACCCTCAACACCACGGGCTGGTTAGAGACGGATACATCATTAGAAGTCGGCACCACCTACCCAAGAATCTGGGAATAACTCGTAGCTATAGTAGCAATTACACTGTGTCAGCATTTATCAGCCCAGCTGTGGCTATGAGAGGCCCAGGGTAATCCACTACAGTGAGTTTCAGTCCACACTAGGGAAGGTGGTAGGGACAGTAAGTGAAACAAAACAGTAACTCACTGAATGCCTCAGCAACTCTAGCAATTTGAGGAAAAAGGCAACATGATTGGTGTGGGGAAACTCAGGCTTTGACTTCTTTGTAGTCCTTTGAGGTAATAGACAGAAGCGCAGGTAAGGAGGATTCAAGTCACTGTGCTTCATTTGGACTTTCAAAAGTCTTTCATGGGGCTACAAAAGAGATGAGCCTTTGTGGGGTTTGATGACATTTTTTTTTTTTTCATGGAAACCACCCCTGCCCCCCGCTCTGCCGCGGATTCCCATTTGGCCTTGCCCTTGAGTATAAAGCTAAGGGCATTAAATCCATTACTCAGCACACAGCATAGAGCATGAAACATGGTAGTCACACAGTAAATATTAGTTGGATGACATTTAATTATCACAACAACTCTCTGAGACTCCTATGATTATCATCACCTCTATTTTAG
Organism: Micronycteris hirsuta; assembly: GCA_004026765.1. NCBI lineage: Eukaryota > Metazoa > Chordata > Mammalia > Chiroptera > Phyllostomidae > Micronycteris > Micronycteris hirsuta. Next base: position 24,376 of record PVJI01008265.1, on the reverse strand, counting down.
AAGTGAAAACACAGATGGTTTAGAGCCGGTCATTTTTTTCTACTAAGAAATGATGCCAATATTCTGACTCTCTTAATAACACCCACCCCTTTACTCTGAGGTGTCTCCATAGGCTTCCTGGACTATTCATGATCCCCTTGCCCCCTGAACCCGGGCTTTGCCTCCTTTCAATGGTCTTGTGTTTGGTCCGCCAATCTGGCCGTCTTCACTGCTGAGTCCCCCTGGCCCAGTCTGATTCCTGGGACCTGAATCCTGCTAAGGTCCTTCAGTGTCAGCGTTCTTGTCTGATATTTTTATATTAATTCATTCAAATGATTTATTGAACCTTTCTGTGTGCCAAGTCTCATTGCAGGTGCTGGAGATGAACATGGCAGTCTCTGCCCTCAGGGGACCTGTTCAGAAGACCATAGAAATGTGTACACTTTTCAATAGGAAAACAAGGAAATGGATAAGTAGAAATGACTTTGGAAGAGAAATATAAACAAGAATGTTCCCTCAGGATTAAGTCCTGGCACAAGGCCCATTTAAGTTCTTACACATGGAAAGTAAGAGACAGACACAATGAAATCATCAGGTTTGCAGACAGCTCCAACATCTCTCTAAGGAGTAAAACACAAGCTGATGAGGATGTAGTGTAAAAAGAGCCAGGAAGCTGTCGGAAAGCGCTGGGCAGGGCAACACACCCTACAACGTTGGCAAACGCCAGGGAGTGTGTTTAGGGAAATGGAATCTAGTCTATTTACAGGCTGACGGGATGCAAGCTAACAGGGAGTATATTCAACAACTACTCGTGATTCTGCTTACAAGAAGGCATGTACTGGACACTTCAGGATGTATGAAGATGATGGAGACATAGTTCTCAGGGTGTGAGAGTGTTGGTGTCTGGGAAAAAGTGGGGAAAGGGGGTTTTAAAAGTAACATTGTGGGCCATACAGTAGAACTTCTTTTTATTTCCAATTATTTTTGGTCTGTGGCTGCATGGGAGCCTGGACCTTTATTTACACACACACGCACACACACACAGAAAATGACTGGAAAGAAACCAAAACATTAGAAGTTGTTACCTCTGCATTCGTGGGATTATCGAGCATTGATGATTTTATGTAAGTTTTAAAGAAAAGCATGTATTAATGGGGTTTACATTATTGTTGCTTAAACAAGGTATAAATAATTTCAATAGAGTGGTCGTGGTAGGCTGAATTATAAGGAATTAAAAGCTTGAAGAGGTGGAAAACCCAAGACATTTTTGGAGGGAACGGGCACTTTTAGGATTGTGAGACCTGAACAGCGTGGTAAATTAGACAGCAAACATCTTATAAAGGTGTACTGTTTGAAACATTTTGATAATTTTCATATCCTGGAGGCAGAGGTAACTTTATGATGTAGTCTTTAATTAGCTTTGAGATGCTTATCACTTGGTCCAAATTATACTGAGAACTAGAAAGCAATTTCCTCAGCTGAGGCTACACTGGGTCAAGAGTCTGACTTTCTAACAATCAAAAGGTTGGGGATTTAGTGTAAAAAAGATAAACTTTAAAGGACTCTGCCCTTTAAGAGAAATATTGATTCAGAAATACTAATTGAAATCTGTAAAATCAGTTAGTTAACTCAGATGCAGATTTGTTCAATAAATTCTGAGGTTCCAGAAGTTAGAAGAAGGTGAATAATGAAAACAATTAGGTATATTTATTTTGTTTAAAAGATTTTATTTATTTATTTTTAAAGAGAGAAGAAGGGAGGGAGAAAGAGAGGGACAGAAACATCAATGTGTGAGAGAAACATCAATTGTCTGCTTCTCATACACCCGCAACCAGGAGTCTGGCCCACAACCCAGGCATGTGCCCTGATCCTCACTGGGAATGAAACTTATGACCCTTCATTTTGCTGGATGATGCCCAATCTACCAAGCCACACCAGTCAGGGCAGTTATATTTCTTATGTAAGATATTAATGGGTTGAGCTTGTTTTATGCCCAGAGGCTAAATTTAAATACACTTAAAAAGAGTTTGCATTGATTCTTAGACAATTAATTAAATATGCACTAAAAGAAAATGATCATTTTGTGGGTATACTCCTCATTTTTCCTGGAAGGGTATCAAAGAGATGACAATGACAATAGCACATGCCATGATGTTCTCGTGGAGGAAACATTAGGTAATTCTCAGATCTTGTGGTTCCCAGAGATCACTAATGTGGGGGTCGAAGTGATGGATTATTTTATTAAATTGGTGACAGGTGAAGACATGCCTATCATATAGGCTTCAGCTGGGAAAGATTGTCAGATAGGTACCTCATTATAATTTTCTCAGACTTTCTTGGTGAGAGTCTGGGATACATATTTGGAAGAGGTTATGGGGGGGGGAGTGATGAACATAGACTGCTTTGGTTATTAATGAAGCATCAAATTGGAAAGAAATATTAACTTGTCAAGAAGGTATAAATGAAAAGACAAAGGCATAGATGTAGTATGAACAGCCAGGGTGTGTGTATCAGGGCAACGGAAGCACAATGGCAGAGGATAAGCTACCGCCTCGATGGGGCTGGTGTTCATAGAGACACTGTTGAGTTCTGGGGAGCATCTATCCCAAAGTATGTGAGCAAAAGGTCAAAAAATGAGCAGGGGAAATAATGGAGAAGAGATTCATTTGGTGGCTACCATACAGACAGTGTTTAAAGGAATTCAAAATGGGGAAAGGTAACAAATAAGTTCAGGAGAAATGCAAAGAAAGTTTAAAATGGGAACATGGGATGGGGGAAAAATAAACATCTATTGAAAAGCTACTAAAAAGTAAGAAGAAAACTTTGATGCAGCCATTTTAATGCCTCTATATTAACTTGTGCTTGTTGATGCAGTTGCCTCAAACTTCCCTCCCAAGATTTATGTTAACTGTTTATGAAATAATGGATTAACATGCCCAAATGGCATACTTGACTCTCACTTATGGTGGGAGATTTCCATTTCTGATTTTGTTAATTTTATATCATTTGAGTTTTTATAAATGTATATTACCTTAACAATAAGACTAAACCAGAAAAATTCTATCGGGACAACGTTAGCTTTCATTGGTAAGTTCCCTATACCCAAAAATAATATTATAAAAAGGTGTATTTATGTTAAATGAAATGTAACAATAGTAGTCATAGAAATAATAATATATAACAAAAGGATTGACTTCTGTTCAAGATGGAGGTGTAGGTAGACACACTGTGCCTCCTCGCACGACCAAAAGGATGACAACAACAAATTTAAAGACAAAAACCAACCAGAACTGCCAGAAAATTGAACTGTATGGAAGTCTGATGACAAGGAGTTAAAGGAGAAACATTCATCCAGACCAGTAGGAGGGGAGGACACAGGCAGCTGGATGGAGAGGACTCGAGCCAAGGAGTTGGCTGGCAGAGTGGGCGGTCCCACTTTCCCATGTGAATAAACCAGAAGGAACAACTAGGGAGCAAGACAGACCATGCAACCCAGGGTTCCAGCACGGGGAAATAAAGGCTTAAAACCTCTGACTAAAGAAACCTGTAGAGGTTGAAGCGGCAGGAGAAACTCCCAGCCTCACAGGAGAGTTCATTGGAGAGACCCACAAGGTCCTAGAACATACACAAAACCACCCACCTGGGAGTCAGCACCAGAAGGGCCCAGTTTGCTTGTGGGTTGTTCGGGGAAGTGACTGAAAGCCAACCGAGAACTGAGCAAATGGTGTTGTTTCCTCCCGGGCCCCTTCCCCACATACAGCATCACAACAACGCTCACAGAAATGGTTGAGTATGGTCACAAAATAGAGGAAAAATGAAGGTTATGGAAAGTAAAATAAAGGAACATGTATAGGGAACCAATAGTGGTGGGAAGGAAACTGGGACTCACATCAACAGTTTGGAGCAGAAGGAAGAAATAAACATTCAACCAGAACAGAATGAAGAAACAAGAATTCAAAAAAATGAGGAGATGCTGAGGAATCTCCAGGACAGCCTTAAATGTTCCAACATCCAAATCATAGGGGTGCCAGAAGGAGAAGACGAAGAGCAAGAAATTGAAAACTTGTTTGAAAACATACTGAAAGAGAACTTCCCCAATATGGCAAAGGAAATAAGACTTCTAGGAAGTCCAGGAAGCTGAGAGAGTCCCAAAGAAGTTGGACCCAAGGAAGCACACACCAAGGTACATCATAAATACATTAACCAAGATTAAAGATAAGGAGAGAATCTTAAAAGCAGCAAGAGAAAAGGAGATAGTTACCTACAAAGGAGTTCCCATAGGCTATCAGCTCATTTTTCAAAAGGAACCTTGCAGGCAAGAAGGGGCTGGAAAGAAGTATTTGAAGTCATGAAAGGCAAGGATCTACATCCCAGATTACTCTACCCAGCAAAGCTATCATCTAGAATGGAAGGGCAGATAAAGTGCTTCCCAGATAAGGTCAAGTTAAAGGAGTTTGTCATCACCAAGCTCTTATTATATGAAATGTTAAAGGGACTTATCTAAGAAAAAGAAGATAAAAAAATATGATCAGTAAAATGACAAAAATCTCAGCACTATCAACAACTGAACCTAAAAAAAAAAAGAAAAGAAAAGAAAAATGAACTAAGCAAACAATTAGAACAGGAACAGTATCACAGAAATGGAGATCACATGGAGGGTTATCAGTGGGGAGGGGGACAGGGGGTAATGGGGGGAAAGGTACAGGGAATAAGTAGCATAAATGGTAGGTAGAAAATAGACAGGGGGAGGTTAAGAATAGTATGGGAGATGGAGAAGCCAAAGAACTTATATATATGATCCATGGACATGAACTAAGGAGAGGGGAATGTGGGTGGGAGGGATGTGCAGAGTGGAGGGTAATAAAACGGGGAAATGGGATATCTGTAATAGCATAATCAATAAAATATATTTTTAAAGAAAAAATAAAAGGATAATACTGCATATATTACATATCACATTCACAGTAGAGTCACATTTTCCTTAAAGGCGAGGTTTGCCCCTCTACCCTAAATATTCAATGAAATATAATGTAAGTGATCGCCACCGTTGCCCTCACAACCACAACCAAATCCAGCGTATTGAGGTTATAGAGCTTGGATGACTGATGTGGATGATATGAGCGGGCAGGACATTAAAAATCCCCACTCCACTCCTAATTATTAAATAAACACTAGTCTTTTTTAGTAGTGATCTTAAATGGCTCATGACTTGAATTCCCAAACATCTGCCTGTGGACTTTTTCTGTAATCCTTCCTTTAGTCTAGCTCAATGGTTCTCAAATCTAGTGCATTGTACAGAGCAGCACACACAAAACCATGTATCTTATACTTTATGGATGATTTAAAGGATTTTTTCAGTTTTAATCTTATTTATTCTTAATTTTTATCTTACTTGCTGATTTTACAACCACCCTCTTCCTTTGCATAGCATACACTTTGGCTCTACTTGAGAGAACTCTCAGAAACTTAATTGGGGATTCCCTATGCTGTGTGAAGAAAATAGAAAACTTATTGTGGTCCAAATACCCTCTCAACATTCCAAAACTAGTAAATAATAAATGATTAATTTATTTTACCCAACCAGGAATCCTACCAAAGTACAGGTATCCATTCTTTATATTTTCTAGTGGAAGATGGAATCACACTATTAAACAGTTTGGTCTATTTATTAATCAAAAACAAACAAATGTGGCCACTGTAACTCTATGAGAGAAATGAGAGAATTTGAGATGTAATCAGTCCACTTAGAAATAAAGCAAATTCTCAGAGAATTAGCAGTGATTTTGGCTAGAATGGTTTATGGTCCTTTATGAGATGAGCAGTAAAGTAAATGGTTAAATGAATGAGGTAAGTAGTTAAATGAATGAGATAAATGATTAAATGAGGATGGTCTGCCAGATGCATTCCTAACCCCAGAGTGTGGGAGAAAAGGTGGTAAAATGGTATCGGATTAGAATCTCAGGTGAAACTCAAGGACGAAGTGAAGAAAGGGTCCTCAGGTTGGTTGTACAAATTGTGTTCCAGGCTAGGGCCCTGAACAGCAGAAGGAAAAAGAGGCAGGAGCCGAAAGCCCAACCGTGTTTCTTGGCAGGGGACTATGTCTGTAGGGTTGGTGGTTGGAGCAGGGACGGACTTTTCCAATATGCTCACAGGCAATATACAGGCCAGTGGGAAACTGGGAAGGATGGCTGCTTCATGCATTAAACGTCATACAAGTGGGAGTTGAGACAAAATATCCTGGTTTCAAAATGGCTCTGAGGTGGATGATATTTGAAGTTGTTAACTCACATTTCCTCCCACTCTGAATGCCTCCTTTTCTGTCCTTGATGGAGGAGAGTGAGTAGCATTAATTCTTTGAGATTTCCATAACTAGGGAAGAGATGGAGCAGAGCAGGAAATCAAAAGTGACTATGAATTATTCTGGTTCTACAAAAACACCTAAGCACTTAGGGGAAGAAGATTTGTAGGTACAGACAAATATCTTGGTAAGCCAAGGGAAGGCAGCAGATTTTCTTGGGCTTTGGAAAGGGGATGGAGGGAGAGAGAGACTGATTGTTTCATGTGGACTTTGGTGCGGAGGGGGGTTCTTGAACTGGTGACCTGGCAACTCCCAGAAGGAGAGAATGGCTGTGTGGTGTATCCAGGACAACAGGACCAGAAGTGGCCTTGTACATGGTTCCATGACCAAACCTGGCATAACAGCAGCAGAACAAGGGGTGTCTCAACACCACCCAATGAGAAGGACCAACCGGCAAGGCCCAACTCCCACTCCTACTTTAGCATCCTTTAACATCAACAGTTCCCGGCCAAGATGAAGATAATATTGTTTTCTGCTGGTTTGGCAGACAGGACACCTCAGAATAAAAAATAATATAAAATGAAAAAACAAGTTTAAATGAAAATAAATTCTGCAATTTATAGGTGGTACCACTGCCTTCAGGTGAAGATATCAAATGGCTGTGTGCCAGGCACTGTTTGACGCACCTTCACACCAGTTCTGTTACACACTCCTCACAACAGCACTGCACAGCAGATTACCATCCAATTCACAGGGAAAATACCGTGGCTCAAAGACACAGCAGGTAGTAGAGGCACAGGGATGCAAGCCTAGGTCTGTTTTTCTGCCTGCTCTATACACGTTATCAGTGAGATCTACCTAAACTCAGGGACAAAGGGAATACAATGGAGTTCTCAGAAGGAAAAAATATATATAGCCTGGTCCATTATAGTATTGAGTCAGTCTCTTTACTGAAAGTAGAGCACATAAATACTGATGCCCAAGGGAAAAGCCCTCTGGTCGCTCAAACAAAAGGAGGAAACTTAGGCAAGAAATGGAAGTTCCTAGGTCTGCAGAGAATGTGACAGCCATCTGTCACCATAATAAACTTACAGAATTCAGCTCAGACAACAAGACTTTCATCTGTATATCAGAAATCCTTTTCCATATATGAGTATTGAATGTGTTTTCTATGTTGTGTGGTAAGTTTCGATTAAAGCAAACAAACCAACATATGGGTATGTAGATATTTTCACTAGCTTATATAATTTCCATTCATCCAACTCACCTTGGCACTCCTGCCACGTCTGAACCACTTCTGTGACTACCTAGATTCTATTAGGCTAGAAAACACAAGTTTATACACACATACACACACATGCATTTATGCAATTACTGAAATTCAAAATTCCTACCCAAGTTTGAGAAAAACAACAGATAGTTTAATATTAATTTTTAAAAAAACTATCTAATTTCTCAAAGACCCAGGCTTGACTTAAATATTTATGTTCAAGGCTTTGGATAGACAGTATGTTCCAGTTCATGGAATCCAGTTACCTGGTTAGGATCAGGATCAACTTCATCCCAGTTGTGAGTGACATGGCCTTGGTCAATGGATTCAAAGGGCTTGTGAGAAACTGAAGGTAGAATCCTATACAGCCAGCTGGGAGGAAGCAAGGACACATGTCTTAGGGCAATGTTATGAGTGGTATACAGAATGGCTCAGGAAGTACCGCCAGGAAGATGCTCAGGTCAACAACGACATGTGGGCTTTAGAAGCAATGACACAGCATCACTTCTTAACAACCACTGCCACCCATAACCCTGGCGTCTTCTCACCTTTCCACCCTACCCAACACCCTTCATATTAAGGCTCTGGCTGTTGGTTATTCCCATACTGACAAAGAATGAAGAATTGTCTTTCCCAATGACAACTATAAAGGAAAAGGAAGTACCTTGAAGGTATCTGTATAGAAAAATCCATAGAAAAATATTAGCTTATTTATGTCATTGGATACCAATCCTTGCTCTGGAAGGTGATGACAATGAATCCTTCATAGATTGAGAAGATATGTGTGGTTTCTTTGTTTTGTTTTTGAAATATAAATCATTTTTCTCCTTTATATTATAAACATAATGTGCGTTTATGTTATGGTAAATATAATTCAAGTGGTAAAAATAATTCAAGTAATTCAAAAAGTTCTGAAAGGTAAATGGTTTTCTCCTCCAGTTTCTTCAGGGCCAATCCTCAGAGGCACTAGAGCTCAACAGTTTTCTTGTATATTTTCTCAGATATGTCCCATGCATATATGTATAGAACTGCCAACTCATTGCACCACTTTATTCTCACAACAAAAATATGTGAAAGTGCCTAACTGCCCACCTCTTCACAAATATGGCATATTATTAATAATTTTTTCATTATAAGCAAAACATATTTCATTTTAATTTTGTATTTTCTTTATTACAAGTAAGGTTGAGAATCTGTATGTTTATTGGACCTTTGTAATTCTTCTATGAATTACTCATACAAGTCCTTTACAATTTTTCTCTTGGGTTATTTGTCTCTTTGATATTAATTTGTAAGAGGTTTAGAAAATTAACACTTCTGTACTCCAAAATTATAAGACCATCTGTCCTTATTTTCTACAGTACATTTTTCTTTCCTTCCTTCCTTCCTGCCTGCCTCCCTTCCTTCCCTCCTGAGTTTTATTATCTGTGTATATCAAGGTCTGAGCCTAAGATCTTCCTGCCAGGACCCAGGTATTAGGAAAAGAAGACTCTGATGAAGAAACCTTAAAGGACACCAGGAGGACAATCCTCCAGAAGTTGAGAGGGAGACTAAAACACTAAAACACTAAAAGGGACTCAAGTCTTTCCAGAGACCACTGCCCTGACAGAGTACAAAAGGAAGAGGAATACTGCTTCTGAGAACTGAAGACCAGAGAAGCTTGAACCTGTGGACTGTTCCTTTAAGCACTAGGACAGTCTGCGTCATGGGGTGAAGTTGGCCTGACTGCACGCTGAACCATTTAGGAGATAAAAAGGCTACATTTGTTCAGTTTCCATTTGATTTCTCCAGCTCTAGATAATATGACCTCAGACCTTGGACTTTAGGGCATGAAAAACTAAACTTCTCTGGCTTTTGGTAGTCTATGGAGTTGAGATTGAGAGTGTATCTTAGTTAGAATCAACTGTGTGATTGTGGGCAAGTTAAAAAACTTTCTTGACCTCATGTTTTTCATGCTGATCTCCTAGGGTGGCTGTGAGGATTCAGAATTTATGTCCCTAGAATGACATAGTACAGTAGGTGCTCAATAGGTGCACAGTAGGTGCTCAATTATCAGATTCATGTGGAATTGTCTGTGAACCCCTAATTATCTGGGTTTTTGTGATAGTCCAAATTTTCCACATTCCGTGTCCTAGGTCTTACTTTCTCAGGACCTGAGGGATCAGTTAACTAATACAAAACAAATTAATCCTTGATAGACAGTTTCATGGGGGCTCTGCATTCTGTGGTTTCAATGAGTAGTGACTAACAGTAAGAATTTCAGGCTTACTCACCTATGGATAGAACTGGCTCCATCTTCCCACTGGGAATTTCACAAAATTCTTTTCACAAAATTCTTGTGGATATTGTTGAAAAGTTCTAAACAGATGGGTGAGCCATGTCTAGTGTCCCTTGTTTTTAGCTGAGTTTATAAAAATCCCCAGGCAGCACTACATTGTGCTGGACAGAAATTTAATTCTGATTCAGAGACTGGTGCCAGCTTCTTAATGAAGTGCCAACAGCTCATTTTCAGCCCCCTGGATCAGAGCTTAGCTCCTGCTGGCTGAAGATATTGCTGAATAATGGAGGCAGGCAGCAGAATCCAGAGTCCAGGTGTCCCGTTAGTGAATGGGACATAGAGTCATGGAGGCCAGGTTGTCATAAATTAGATTGGACAGGAATTGTCTATGTTTACCTTATCTTAACTATTTGGGGCTTGCACAGAGATGATTAAATAGGAATTAATAGAATTAACCCCTGGTTTTTGACAAGTATGGGAAACTATTTCTTCCTCCCTCTATGTATGTATCTATTGAGAGAGAAGTCATCTTGATATTGACATGGTAGCATAGCACCTGCCATATCTCACGCTAAGTTCGCTGACAGCCTCTTAGGGTTACCCTGCATTAGAGGAAGAAAATCTGCTATTATGGCAATAATAATGATTATCATAATTAATATTAACTGAGCACTCATCCTGTGCCAGGCAATGTGCTAAGCACTTTACATACATTCTTTCCTTTAATCCTCACAATGACTCTGGAATAGGTACCATTATCGGTTTTTTTGACAAGCAAGGAACCTGAGGCTCTGAGAGGGTAGATGACTTGTCTAAATTCACACAGCTGGAAAGAGGAGGAGCCAGGATTGAAATTCGGGGGGCCTGACCCCAGAGTGGGCATGACCAACCACTAAGGGGAACAATCTATCATTTGTGTGGTCCATCATGTTTCTACACTCACTATCTTATTTGCTTCTCAGGAGGACTTTGTGGAGATAAAGCCTGTCCCTTCCATTAAGCAGTGCCACACCACCTGCCCATCTCCCCAGTCCTCCAGTATCAGCAGCAGACCTCCTCACAGCCCTAGCCTGAAATTCCTACAGTTAGACGCTACGTGTTTAAGTCAAAACACTTACTGCCTCCGCAAACCACAACAGCTACTGCATCCCAACCTGCCCCTTAGGAGTTAATCAAAGGAGTGACCTCACTGACCTGGCTTGCAAGATTAGGGCAAACATGGAATATGAATGTGCTGGTTTCCAGCAAAGGCAAATTCCAAAGAGTAAAAACCTTACTAATTTAAACCACAAGGGGCCGTAATGCATGACCTTTCAACTACCCATGCTTGGATTATCCAAACTTGTCAGGCAAAGAACATTCAGGTGAGGAAGATACTGTGCTCAGTCTGCTATAATTTTGACTTAATCATTATAAAAAACAAACAAGTAAACCAAAATCCAAAACTCAGTTGGACAATCCTTAGGGGAAGGCCAGACTATTGGGAACACTTTCTTCTGAGTACGAGTGAGCATCTGTAAATGGACTGGACACATGTTTCTAGGCACCGTGCATCTGCTCTCTCAGCCTCATCCACCAGTCCCTGTAGCTAGAGACAAGGCCTATCACCCTCTGACTATGATCTGGAGCACAGCCTGTGTGAAGTAGGGTCTTCAGCAGCCGTGAGAGGCTGTGGCCAGGGTGTAGCAGGCAGCATTAAGTAGCAGTCATAGCTCCCACAGTCTGCAAGTCAGAATTAACCTAATTCTCGTACCTTCTTTTATTGGTGCTCCGTGGACAAGTAAAAGCTGATCCTGAGAGCTGTTCAGCATACAAATTGTAGGGACAAACTTGAGGATTGTTCTAAAACAAAGAAGGTAATAAATAACTCCAACCTGAAATGCATCCCATCTTCCCACCAAGCAACTCATGGGAGGATTCTGTCCTGAATGGGGATGCTCTGGGCCACTGCATATGACCATCCCCAACCCATATGTACTTCTTATAATAACTTTTAGGTGGCTTTTTCCTCTGATTAGAAAAGTAATCTATATGACATATAACCCACCATTTCACCATCCAGAAATAACCAAATTTTGGCATATTGTTATATTTCCTCTATTCTTATCCTCCAAAATGGGGGATCTTATGATATGTATAGTTGTGTAATTATCAGGACTTTTTCCAAAGAGGATACCCTAGATCATGAACATCTTTTCATGGCATAAAATATTCTTCAAAATTAAAAAAAAAATTGTAACCAACATTAGAGTGAATCAATACTAGTGTGAACACTAGTGTGTGTACATTTTTAGGACTAATTATTTTGTCATCACTGTTATGTCTTATGCTGTACAAGGGAACTACAAAAAAGTTCCCTTAGCCTTGGACCTAGGGGATCCTCCTGAAGGTCCTACAGTTAGTCTTACTATTTTGGGTTGGATGCTTTGCCATAAAATAACCACCATCCAACTTTATTCTTTGTATTGTCATTGTTCTGTATCTCAGTTGTCCTAAGGATTTGTAAAACTCCAAGACACTTTATAGGCTAAATTACAAGAGCTATGATGGGTAGAGGTGCTTCACCTGAGGGCTGGTCATTCATTCCTATAATACAGAGCTCTCTAAGCTAATATTCTAGTTACTCATACCTGTCCTTCTGGCAGGGCACCAGGGCAGCGAGGGTCCTCTGAGGCACATTCATTCCCAAATCCAGAAATATACTGCATGTGACAAAGACACAAAGACCACCATTAATGGAATTTAAAGAGCATCTCACAAACCGACAGTCTACAAAGGTAAGAGTTTCTATATGGACATGTGTTTGTGTATGATTTTTCACATATTATGTGTGATTTTTTATGTCTTGGCATGTGAACAATTTAGGAAAGATAATATATTCTGTGTGAATTTTAAAGACTGTCAATTAATTGGGAGAGGAATTCTGAATATTGACTCCACCCTTTGCTATATGTAGTCAATTTATGGGCTTGTTCTTAACATGTTAAGCGCGGAGCCAATTTTGCTGGGCTTTCCGTTCAGGCGGCGGGCCGGCGACCACTCGGCGGGTGTTAAGTTAGAGTATAAACAGGCGCACAGTGGTGCAGTCAATGCAAAACTTCATTAAAATTACAACATTTATTTTTTAACCTTGATACTGCCAGTCCCACGCACTGATGTTGCCCAAATGAAAAGTCCATTGTCAGTCCCCGGGGAATGACATGGCGCTTAGCATGTTAATTACCCTACTCCAAGAACAGGTTCTTTCATTCTGGTTCCATGAGGGATTTCCCGGTGAGGGAGATGGCTCACACATCACCTCATTCAGATTAGTAGGATCTTGCTAGGCGTAGATTACAACCTCCTTGAGTTTGGGGAGCTCCACTCCCTCTCCACACTCTGAAACAAGCAACTATAAAGAGGCATGTGGATCCACTCTGACAGCAAAGCCTTTAAGACAAAGCTCTCCAAATCATCCTCACTGCAGGCAGAAGACTACTTTACGTGGCTCATTTACAGAATGTATATATAAATGAAGTTTGAAGATATGGCTGGCTTGCAGGAGAAGTGACAGACCAGGATGTGTCCACCATAGCAACGTGGAGTCTATCTTAATTGCCATTTGTTTACACCCAGAGAAAATAAAGTTAGAGGGGTTCTCAACAAAGTAAAGTACGTGGAGCCCATGAAACTCATTGTTACAACACTTAACACACCTCTTGTTCACTGCCTGACTCATCTGCTAGTTTATAACTTCCGTGAAGTCTGAGACTACAGCATCCCTGTGTACCTCTATGTGCCCGGTGCCTGGTTTATAGAAGGTATGCAATAGATACCTACTGTTTAATTTAGTTGTCACTTAGATTCTATCCAAATATGAGTATATGTTTGCTGTTGTGAGGTTAAGATCCCCTTTTTTCTAACTTGAACATCAAAACAAATGGCTATTTTTCCCCATAGCTGTTCCTAATAAATGTACTTAATTTTAGCCCAGGAAAGCGCAGCCTTGCTCAGGGAGTGAAATGCCTCCATCTGAGCACGTCTTTAAGAGATATAAGACGGATGTAAGTGGGTGGAGGGTAAGCCCTCCAGACTTCTCAGCAGCATGAAGAAGGGTGAGCTTGATGCAACGTGCCCGCATGTGTGAGCGAAGATCAGGCCAACAGCTGTCTGCGTTTGGAAGGAATATCAAATGTGAAGTGTCATGACCTAGAAAGCAATGGAAGTGAAATTCTTCTTTTTGCCTCCAGACACGTTTTTTTGGGTATATTTGAAAATCTATCAGCACTAAAAACATCAAGTTCTATTATACACAGACTGGTTAACAGCAGTGGCATGCAGTTTGGAATGACTTTTGGAGGGGGGAAATGGCAGAGACCATCCAGCATTCTGACTCTCCACTGAACACAATTTTCTTCTCTGTAAGTGAAGCTCATGTTCACCATCAACAGGACTGAATTCAAGCTGCTGAGAAATGGTAATGACCCCAAATTTTGCAAAATGGAATTTTAGACCAATTTGTGACTGAACCCACAGAGTGTCACAGTGCCTTCATTTTGTTCAGCTGCCTAGTCGTTTCTCTCCTCTAGAGAGGCAGGAAGGTGTGAGTGCTGAGGAATGCAGCCCATCTACGTGGCAGGCCTGGGTCGGTTCACTCACGAGCCTCCCCCATGCTTTGCAACTGCTGGCCTCAGAACAGAGTCCACCACTAGATATGTTCAGAACACAGGAAAAGAGACTCAGTATATGGAATTCTGAAGCATTTGCTTCAGAATGCTTTTAAAACTGAGGAAAAAAAAAAGTAGAAAAAACAGCTGGTGGTTTGGAAGGGAGCCACCTAGGTCCCAGAGAGGTATGAGTCCTGAATCATTTTCTCAATCTTAGCTGTCGTGCATTGGCTAAAGGGGATAATGGAAACTGCCGAGTCACCATCAAATCAGTTGGTTTTCCTAATCCTCTGAGAGAAAAATTACAGATGAGTTTGTTAGACTTTAAAATTCCAAGTCCCTCACTGCTGAATGTATCTGAATTAAGGATGCAGTTTTCTGCAGCTGCTTTCCTGAGGCTTTGACATCAAGGACAAAATCTAAACTCTGCTTTTATCTGCTGAGGAAATCCAAGCTTTCAACTCCAGCTGATTCAGTGACTAAGTACAAATATACCTTATACCAAAAAAGTCTGACATTTAGCAAGTGTGTTTGTATGTTTTCTTCAGTCCAGATTTCTGAATAATTTAATCCAACATAAAAATGATTTCATTTCATTCCAAGAGAATTATATGCATCCTTTCTAAATAAAAACAAATTACGGAGCTCCATGTTAACTTCAGTACCATCAGTTCTTTGGCAGCTCCCTAGTATACAGCTTTTTAATTTTCGCCTTGTCCCCAGGATATGATTTATTTGTTAAGAGTAGTTTTATGAGGTGTCTTCTACTGACTCTGAGCCCAGGTAACACCCTGATGGGACAAGCAGATGGTGTACCTCATTTCCTTTTACTGGGCGTGCCGGAGATAGACAGAGAAGTCAGGGTAGAGATGGAGCTAGAGCTACCGTTTTTCCTCTGTAAAGAGTCCAGTATTTCTAACTCACTTTTTTGGGAACATAGATTGTTGGGAGAACTTGAAGATTATTGCAGTAGGCTGAAAATGACCCTCAAAGATACTCACCCTTATTCCCTGGGACTTGAGAATGTTACCTTATATAGCAAAAGAGATGTGATTTTTGCTGACCTTATATTGCAGATGTGATTAAGTTAAGGATCTTGAAATGAGGGGAAAAGCCTAGTATTTTGAGGGGTGTGCCCTAAATGTAATCACAAGTGTCCTTACTAGAGGTAGGTAGAGAGGGAGTTTGACTACAGAAAAGGAAAAGGCGATATGTTGGAAGCAGAGCTTGGAGCGATGCACCCTGAAGATGAAGGAAGAGACCACAAGTCAAGGGATGTGGGAAGCCTCTAGAAGCTGGAAAAGGCAGGGAAACAGATTCTCCTCTTGCGTCTCCAAAAGGAAGCAGCTTTGCCAACATCTTGACATTAGCCCAAGGAAACTGATTTCGGAGTTCTGACCCAGAAAATTGTGAGAGAATCAATGCATAGTTTTAGGCCACTAAATGTGTGGTAAATTGTTACAGCAGAAACAAGAAACTAATACAATAATTAGGTAGATCAGTAAGACCTATCTTTGGCTAATTGTTGGGATCACCCCAGAAGTTTGTTAAATGCAGACCCCCATCTAGTGAATCAAAATACTTGTTGGTGAGGCCCAAAGTCTGCAACTTAAAGCTTTTTGTTTTAGAAATGAGGAAATCAAGATTTGTAGAAGTGAAGCAATTTAAGAACATAGTGGTCTTTTAAATTTATTGTTTTATCTTTTGGATTTTCTTCCCCTAGTTGTGCTTTTATGTAAATGTGACTTTACCTGAGGCTTTGTGTTGATATATCCATTAAGATGAAGAAATAAAAGCTGAGAAATATTTTTAAACATAAAATGCTTATTGATTAGAATGATGCAATCTGGCTTTCTGTGCTTGGATTCCTGATCTCTACAACTAACCTTTTCTCCTGGAGATTAGACAGCAGGCTGGGAAGAATGCCTTTGAAACTGAGAACAAAGACCAGCATGCAACTTACATTGGTATGCTGGCTCTGTGCATAATAAGTTGCTTACAGATTTCAGCAGGATAGGATTCTAAATATAATTTATTTATAAATGGTAAAGATGTTTCCAACCCCTGCTGAACTCCCCCATAGGATTTTCATCAGAAAACACAGTTTTTATGAACTCTCCTTCTTCTAAGACTTCAACTTCGCTATGATGACCCCCCTACAAATCTGTTCTCCTAGCCTACCCACTCCCCCGAGATCTGGACCCATACATCTGACCACCTCCAGGGGGCCTCAGCTTGGCTCTCCCTGCAACTGAAATGTAGCTGAAACACTCTCCGACCCCAGAACATGCAGGGTCTGTGTGTGTGCTGTGCTTTTGTGCATAATCCACACATATTTTTCAATTGCACATTAAATGATAAAAAGGAATTATTCTTAGAGTAAGTGCTAAGACTTTTGCTGGCCAAGGGCTGCTTGTGGGACTCAAAATAACTGAGTAGATTAAACTTGTCTAATTGGGCAGCTAGAGGCAGGCCAGGAAGCAGCAGCAACAAGAAGGTGCCGGAGAGTGAGTGGCTGGCGGAAAAAAACTCAGTGAGAAATCTGTCTACCAACCCAAGGTGGGAGGGAACCCTTTTGATATCTACTGATTCCCAAGACAATACTTGAAATGAACAAAAGCAAGAGACTGATAATAAGGGTTTCATCTCTCTTTTTTAAAAATCATGTCTCCCCCATCAACCCCTCCAACCATTCCCCCTCCCCAGGCCCAGCCATGCCTACGGACACCATAGTGAAGCCTCGGAAGACAGGGGCTTTGGACCAGGGCCTGAGTCCTTTCTAATCTGACGCTATGGAATTCTCAGAAGCTTCCGTAAGTTCTGGCTGAAGTAATCACAGCAAACTAGTTTCTTACCTTCAATTCGGCCATATTCCTTCCACTGCAGGTGTGGTGACTTCAGGAAACTCGAGCCCAGAGAAGGTATGAAGCCAAAATGCTTCTGTTTCTTCTTCAAACCACACTCTGAATGTTCTTACTCCCACCACTTTGCTGTGCTCACTGGTCAGCAAGTCACCCAAACTAATGACAAGAATTGCCTAACTGATAAAATAGGGAGAAAGTCCAGCATGTTTATTTTCAACTAACTGCTTACACAATTACCTTTGTTTACTGACCTCAGACCATTTCTGAAAGAGTTTTCAGAAGCTTGCCTCTCTTCTCCTGACGTTAAGATTGGCTAATGATTTGTTCCAGTTCAAAAAACACTTATTACTAATGGCAGAGAATTTACCGTAGTAGTTGTGCCTGCTGTGTGTGGCAGAGACTTCTCTACTCAGTCCTGTCTCAGGCTAGGAAGGAACAGGGAAGAGTGGTCACTCTCTGAAGAGCAGTGAGAAAAGGAACTGTGCTCTGACAGAGGTTTACACAGAGCTGCCTGAAACGGTGACCAGATCTAGACAGCTCTCCACAGGTGCCTCCCAAGGATGAGCTGGGGTGAACAGTTCAGAGCCTGAAGGACTGATGTTTACTACTATTGCTCCTCTTAATTTCCTAAATACTTAAAATTTCTTTAATAGTCTTATTCCCTAATACCTTATTTCTCTGAAATCAGATCACTTTCCAGCCACTTTTCCCATGACTCCCTTGTCCTTCATCTTGGCTATTCTCCTAAGCCATGGTCAGGTATCAACTTCGTGGCTACTTGTATTCAGGAAGGAAGAAACCATATATCGAATGATGTTCTTGCCAGATTTTTCCATAGACATTACCTCATTTAATCTCACAAAAACCAATCTCGTGAACCAGGCTTTATTATTACAAACTCAAGTGCAATGGGCCAGGCAGGAAATGTAAATGGGTTAAGCAGGCTAGGTGATTTTTCCAAATGGAACTTTTATATGATACTCCGGTTTTTAAACATTGGCAACTAAACAAATGACTGAATGAATAAATGAATAAAACTACTGTGGTAGATTGCAAAAAATGCCCACAATTCCCTTCCATCCTTGTATGCATGCCCCTTTGCAATGTGACTTTTCTGTTCCTCCCATCAGGAGACGATCTCTCCCTCTCTTTAATTTCCTTGGATCTTACTTAGGCTGATAGCAAACATGACACAAGCAGAGGCTCGAAAATTGTTGTGCTTTATGATTTGTCCATTTCTTCCTACTTGAGAGCACCACGCAAAGCTGAGCTAGCCTCCATGAGAATGAGAGACCACATGGGGAGAAAAGTTCAGGCAATAGCCCAGCACTAAGTACCAGGCGTGTGAATGAGGCAGTCTGGCTGCCAGATGGCTGGAGACACAGGAGTGATCCCCGTTGAGACCAGCAGGAGAGCTAGCAGCTAAACCTAGTCCTAATGGCTGACCAACAGAATTGTGAGCAAAGAGAATGGTGTATTTTATGCCACTAAGTTTTGGAGTGGTTTGGTAAGCAGTGATAGATAACTGATACAATTATGTAAAAAAAAACATGCATATAGGTTTGAAATGGCTATGGGCTGCCAGTTGAGACCCTCTGCTTTAAATGAATGGGTCTAAGCAGCATCCAGAGGCGGTCCCTAGGCTCTAGCATAATGTGGTAACAGCGGAATGATTTGTCTGTGTATAAGGTGTTAGTACAGAGAGGGCCAGACCAAAGGGACTATGGTGATAGAAATAAGTGACAGGTTGCTAGCAAACTGTGTGGATTGATACCTGTGGCCCAGGAAGCTTCTAGGACATCTCAGCACATATCGGCATAGACAGATGAGATTGTGGTATTATATAAACTCCTCTGGAATTTATATGCAAAGCTGTGGGGAAGGGGGCTGAAGACCCCAGCTTTACTAAGACTTAGCTTTTATATTTCCTTTGGTTGGTATGCAGACTCAAAAGTACATTCAAGAAAAGCCAAAAATAAATTCAAGAAAAATATTTTTTTCCAACTGAGTTGAGTACATTGGACCTCAATGTACGATCTCTATTGATCCTAAAAGTTAGTCTTTGGTGGTTAGAAAAGTAAATGGGAGCCAATAAAAGACAAAGGAAAAGTTTTTCTGCTTTATTTTTCCTTAAACTTCCTGTGCTCTTTCCATTGACACAGCTTTGAAGGCAGATTTAAGAGGTGTTTCAGTTCCTCCTAAGGTGTGAGAAATTTCCTAGAGAGTGGTAACACATCTTTGACTGGATGAAAATTACACAGAGGGGCCTGAAAACACTTAAAATTGAATGAACCTATCATGGAACTTTAGGGGTTTCTCCCAAGTGGGTTAACTATTTATTGTCTTTCTCTTTGTCATAGCAACGATTCAGTAAAACAAGCATTTGCTTTGTAACTACCATGTGCCAGGCCCTGTGCTGGATACGTACAGGGGATATAAGAATAAATATAACAGTTCTGATTGGCTTTCCATTTTTATGTAATCACACACTCATTTCTTTATTTTACGATTACCAAGCACCTGCTGTGTGCCAGCCTCTGTGAGATGTGGGGACACAAAGATGACCTTGTCCTGTTCTCTGGCCGGCCATGTACTGATGAAACTGACCAATAAATGGGCCATTACAATGGAGTGCCACATGTGCTGCGACAGGTGGAGTCCAGGGTGCTGCGGGAGGGGTTGGGGGCCCCCTAGTCCTGACCAGCGGGGCAGGGAAGGCTTCCCGGAGAAGATGATGCCTGAGCCAAGACACGTGGAGTTAGAGTTGGATGGGCACTGAGCAGAGGGGAGAGTGTGAGTGAGGACAGAAGGGGAAGTGTGGTGCGTTCAAAGAACCGGGTTTAGGGCAGTGTGACTGGAATAGTGGGGTGGAGGGGTCAAGTGAGGGAAAGCTTCCAGGAAGGGGAGAGTTTTGGCAGGCATTTGAAACAAGGGAACAGGGACATCTTCTGGCCTGGGCATGTCTCTTAGGGTTCAAAGACACCCTGTGGAAGTAGGTGTGTGTAGGGGCAAGGCAGACATATCCTGGACCAGAACAGAGTCACAATGTCAAAGTGTTCAGCAGAAAGAACAAAGATCCTAAAAACAAGGCAGAGGAGGGTGGATTTGGTGAACTGACATGGGAAACGAGAGGTGAAGAATTTGAAAAAGACCAGGAATTAGAGACACCAGGTGCCTGCTTCTCCCAGATTCTAGCACAAGATGGGTTGACTGTTCACAGGAGCTCTGGAAGGAAAGTCAGAGAAGTTTCAGACACACAAACACCAGGGAGTGGGGACCAAGTGTGACAAGTGATGATGAAACCCCAGCCTCCTCTTCCCAGTGCACTTCCAGCATGCCATCAGCGTTTTACCGCCCCCAGACAGGAGACTGGAGGACTCTTCTTTAGAACAATGGTCCATAAATACTATACATTTTAAAAAGTGATTTGAGAGATGTGAGGGGAGGCATCAATTTGTTGTTCCATTTATTGATGCGTTCATTGGTTGATTCTTGTATGTACCCTGACTGGGGATCGAACCCACTACCTTGGCATATCGGGATGACACTCTAACTGAGCTATCTGGCCAGGGGCTACATTTTGATAAATAATTATTAAGTATAAAAGATACAGTCTTTCTAGAAATGATTCTTTTAATGAGGTCAATGGCTCCCTTCCCCCACTAATTCATATACGCATGAATAATTATTTTTAGAATGAGATAGAAGTCAGCATCATTTAATCGTATATTTTGATTTTACAAACATAAGCACTGAGATTTGCTCACACAAGCAGTAGATATGCCTGGAATATATTTTGCTATGGTATCACTCACTTTTCCTCCTGAGTTAAAAACTAATAAAGGCATAGTGCTCTGTCATTAAATATTATTATTAATGACCTCTATCAATCAACTCCGTAAGGTTCCCCTTTAATTTTGTTGCAAGGAAATAGTCGGAAGCCTGATTGGAAAAGGCCTAGTTACCTAATTATTGGAATCACTGACTAAGGTGCTTTGTCTAATTCATTACTTAGAAAGGGTTGGGAAACTAAGAATTTTAATTTTGTACACCTTTGCTTGTATAATTATATTTGATAAAAACGTTATTTTGACATTTTGATAGACCAAGCAAGAAGCTGTGCCATGGAAGAATGTGTCACAGCCTTGGATATTCCTGACCAAAGCTCTTTGCTTTGTTCTCAGGGACTCTTCTTCAAGAGCTCTGCATTTTTAAAAATAACTGCAAGAAGTGGGAAAACATCCTTAAATAAAACTAATATTCAGAATTGTTCTTTTGTTGGCATCCTTAAGACATTTACAGCTTGGGGCAATATATCATGCTTCTGTTGTACTACCAGTAAGATATTCCTTTTCTGTAGCGGGGAAGGGAGACTCTGAAAGTAGAGGTAGAGAATAAGAACTAGCATTGATCTGCATTCACAAACATTTCAAGTTTAAAATACAGACGGGAACTAATGATCTGGACAATGATTCCTACAAAACTATCTGTGCCCATGTGCCTTCTGGAGCGGGTATTTGAACTCATCCCAGTTGGAAGATCACTGATCCACATCGGGAAAGCAGACAACAAGCCATCCAGGAAGCTGAGGATTGCTACAGGGTGACATAAAGGAGAGTGTGATAGGCTTACAGAGCAATCACCCCAGAATGAAGTTAAAGGGCTTGAGGACAGATGTCTCCAAGAAAGAGATGGAACTGATAGATTACCTGATGTACTTGATGGCACAGGGCAAGATTTTACACCTTTGTTAGAGTTTGGGGGGTTTCCTTCTTCACCATTACTTACTGATGAACTTGGTAAAGCTTAGCAGTTAGCCTGCTGAGAAAATAAATGTGGTAGTGTTGGTTGGAAAAAATCCGTACAAGTGGACTCATACAGTTCAAATCTGTGTTAAGGATCAACTATACAAAATCCTGGCCCTATTCTACACACATAGAAGTGGGAGAGGGGGTAGGGTAAGTCTTGGAATTTGCAATAAAAATTTTTTTTTATCCTCAGCCAATGACAATTTCTTTTTCATTGCTTTTTTTTTAGAAAGGGGAAGGGAGGGAGAGAAACATCAATGTGAGAGGGAAACATCAATTGGTTATCTCCTGGACTATGGATCAAACTTCCAAGCTAGGTATGTGCCCTGACCAGGAATCAAACCCTCAACCACTTGGTTACTGGAAGACACTCTAACCGAGTCACACTGGCCAGTGTCGCGAATTCTGGCCTGCAGAATTTGTATGCCATGGCAGGTGTGTAAATAAATTTACACATAATACACTGGACTAGAAATTCCAGGACCACGTGTCCCCTCCATTATCATCTTGGAGAGGCCTCGAGAGCAGTCTTGACCGGCTTTTTATTGCTGTTCTCCGGGACATTACATCAGAATGGTACCCATTAACCATGTGTAGATTGTAGATTCACTTTAGGTGGTAGACAGCCCGGAAGGTACATCAAAAAGATTATGCAAAGACAAGAGGTATGGCTGAACTTTGAAAGGATTAGCATTGGTCTAAGGAAGCTAGTTAAGTGTTAGCATTTGTTCTTTTGATCCAGGGAGAGAGAGGTTTTAGCAAGAACAAGTTTTAAATCTAAGAAATATGCCATCCTGATTTACCCACAGAAAATTCTGCTGTCACACACATGGGTCCTGCTTGCCATCTTATGTTCCACGGGAGTCCTTGGTCCCTTAGATGTGAAACATTAGAGCTACAATTCCCATGGTGGGATGCATGAATTTCCTTTAGGCCAGGGCCTGGAATCTGCATTTTAAACACTCATAGGAATTTAATGTACTTTTGAGTTTGAAACCCATTGTTTCAACTCCTTAAATGGAAGTGCTGATTAATTGTAACTGGAATTCAGATCCTTTTCCTACTCTCTGGAGCAGCCCTGGCAGGTTGCAGCTCCAATATTGCATCAGGAATACTGTGGAATATTTGAGGCTCAGGGTTCTCCCAGAGCTAGACTTCCTGAAACCCCTCCTTTCCTACCACAGTGATTTAACAGTCTTGGGACTATGGAGAAATAAATTTTTTATTTCACTCTCTTCCTTTCTCCAAAACACTATCCTCCTTTGAATTTTAACAGATATTAAATCAATGCAGACATCCAGTTAGACCTTTAATCTTCAAATAGTTATTACCTGAGCTTTTGAATTTTCAATTAAACCAAGATTTATTAAACAGCCATTCAAGGCCATACTTAGGTTGGTACTACAGTCCACACTATTGAAATGCAGGCTCAAAAGCTCTCATTATGGTAGCAATTAGAACCTCTTCATTTCAGTCCAATGGCCTTAGTACATGCAGTCCATTTTCAGAATGGACAGAAAAACATCAATGTCAAGGCATTTGGATTATATCATGGATGTTTCTTTTTTAAAATATATTTTATTGATTATGCTATTACAGTTGTCCCACTTTTCTCTCTCCTTTATTCCCCTCCACCTTGCACACACACCCCACCAGCATTCCCCTACCCTTTTAGTTCATGTCCATGGGTCATACATGCAAGTTCTTGGCTTCTCCATTTCCTATACTATTCTTAACCTTCCCCTATTTTCTACCTACCATTTATGCTTCTTATTCCCTGTACCTTTCCCCTCATTCTCCCCCCTCTCCCTCCCCACTGATAACCCTCTATGTGAGCTCCATTTCTGTGATTCTGTTTCTGTTCTAATTGTTTGCTAAGTATTTTTTTTTTTAGGTTCAGTTGTTGATAGTTGTGAGTTTGTTGTCATTTTACTGTTTGTATTTTCGATCTTCTTTTTCTTAGATAAGTCCCTTTAACATTCATATAATAAGGGCTTAGTGATGATGAACTCCTTTAATTTGACATCATCTGGGAAGCACTTTATCTGCCCTTCCATTCTAAATGATAGCTTTGTTGGGTAGAGTAATCTTGGATGTAGGTCCTTGCCTTTCACTACTTTGAAAACTTCTTTCCAGCCCCTTCTTGCCTGCAAGGTTTCTTTTGAGAAATCAGCTGATAGCTTTATGGGCACTCCTTTGTAGGTAACTATCTCCTTTCTGTTGCTGCTTTTAA